>OMKK01003367.1:1919-22646 GCA_900302305.1 Polymixia japonica | reverse complement strand
TGCCGTTCAACGTTTTGCTTTGTTCTCGGGTGAGTTTATATTTGCTGTATATAGCTACCTTAACGTTATGTCTTATAGGTGTGTGAGGTTGTAGGCTAGAGAATGTTTGCTTTGCTGAAGAAGACAACTTTAGTGGTTTTAGTGCGCAGGAGGAAGATGAAGATAGCGATCAATGACTTTTCTAGTAGGCTACTGTATTTACTTACTTACAGGCACTGTTCGGAAAAAAACATTTATTTAATTAAAAGTTAAAAAATCTTTCTGTGTTACATTTTTCTGTGTAAATACCCCATGTTACAACGTGAACATCTGCGGCTTATAGACAAGTGCGGCCTATATATGTGCAAAATCTTTTTTCTTTTTAAATTTAGTGGGTGCGGCTTATATTCGAGTGCGCCTAATAGTAAGGAAATTACGGTAATATTTATTTATAGAGCATCTTTAAAACAGTGTTGCAAAGTGCTGTAAAGACTCATAAAAGGTTCACCAGTGATGTATATATCAGTTAGACCTGTTTCTCAGGAACCAAGCATAAAGCTAGAGGCTATAAATTATGTATACTAACAATGCGGTGGTTGATGACTGCAGTCAGGGCTCTCTGTTCTCCCCCGAGGCAGTGGAGATTGAGGGCCAGACACTCAAACAGGCCCTGGGTGCACAGCAACAACAGACGTGGGCCAAATGTGTGATCTATGTGAAAGAAAATAGAGAATGATTAATATTTGCTCATATACAGTAAAGCCTTACATAAGGAACACAGCAGGACTTTCAAACTGCTTGTTAGATTCTGGTAGTGGTTTTCACATTCTCATTTTGCTCTTTGTTACACGTGGTATATAACTTTTTATTTTCCGTTGTACAGCACATATTTGTGATATGTCTCATGGCCATCCTCACATGTAGATACCTTCATATTCTTCCTCACTCACCTTTTGCTCAGTATGTTCTACTGCTATGTCTTTGCACAACTATCATACATGTGGTAGATTAGCATACTGTGAATTGCATTTATTTCCATATAATTAAAAAATAAATACCAAAAAATGTGTATACATTTTTACTTAATGATACACTCCAGTTGTCATTTTGTCACATTGGTGGGCGATCATTGTTGCTGTTTTGATTACATATAATGTAATATTTGCAATCGTGTTATTTTGAGTATGTTCAATGTAACATTTCTTGTGTGGTTTCCTTTACTAAATAATCATATTAATTAATTTAGTGCATTTCCATATGTTAGCCTACATTATGCAGAGCGTCTATTATGACAACACCACATCGCTGTCCATTCTGCATCTGCCTGCAACGTCTTGACACTCGCGTTTTTAGTCCCTGCCGGTCTACTGATCCGACATGTTTTTTTTGCTTTGTCCATTTGCTGCATTTCTGTGACTTCTAAGAAGCATAATACACAGATTATACTTCCAGACAATATCAATAATGTCATTAGAACTTAGCTGCAAAATGTCATGTGAGACCGCTCTATAATCTAAATGCAGCTTGCACTTTGGCTTTCACATTCCTTTGTGCTATATTTCTCTGGTTTCCATAGAATAAAAAAACATGTAGGTTCTTAAAGACACATGTCCAATATTTTTACACTGATGCAAAATTATGGCAGTTAAATATATCTGTGCTTTGCTCGAACTGAGATAGCTGGTGAAGTGTCACAATATTGTTTTGAAATTCCACACTGCTGAGCCTACAGCGCAGCTTTGTGTTGATGACATCGTACTGAAATACGGTGCTCTAGCTAACGATGATGACACGATGAAGCTACAGTAACGTTAGTTAGTCTTTTGACTGGAACCACATTGAGAATTGATCTCTCTCTCTCTCTCTCTCTCTAAATGAATGTCCCCATTTTGATTTTACTATTTTTGTTCCTATTTAGCAGAATTGCTTATCAGATCATTTCTACCTACAATTGTAATGGCCTTGATGGTTTTGATTGAATTTGATTAATTTAATATGCTCTCTTTGCTCTCTTAATCAAAATCCTTGCGATTGGAAAAAATGTGATTAAAATTAGATTAATCGTGATTCTATCCATAATTCTACTTCCAACTCTACTCCAGACCCCACTACATTGTATGTAAGAAAAGAAAAAGAATAGAGGAAACACTGTGAAGTACACTTTTTTTTTTTACCTAGCAGTTATTACTATTTCTATGCCTTTGCTTTTTGCTGTACCCTATCCTGGCTGCTGTAGCAACTTATTTTCCCCACAGGAATAGATCAAATGAATCGTATCTTATCCATTTCTTTCCCATTAAGTCTATTTACCATTGCAGCGTAGGATGTGTGTGGCCATTCGTGTGAACTGCTGTCTGAGGAAAGACATGTTGGTTTGAATGATGTCCACTCCCTCTCGCACTGTAACTGTGGCCTAAAAAGAAAGCACATAATTCAACACAGACTATTACTCAACTACTAAAACACAACTCGGTACATAAGATGAGTTCAGAGTGGTCTGAGTCTCTCTGTGTATATCAACAGTGTACGGTGCTTCTTACAAAGCTCTCAGCTATGTACCCCTCCAGGCCATTGATGAGATCCTCGGCTGCTGTCTGCAAGGAAACAAACAACTTTGTAAACTCAAATAAAACTGAAAATTAGGAGCAATTCAGAATGCTACATCTTGGAGCGGTTTGCCGGTAACTCACGGCGATGTTTGCATCAGTAGGCTCCCTGCCCTGGAGGTAGTGCTCTGTGAAGAAGGCAGTGAGCTGGGGCTGGATGCGACTCAGTGGCTGGGCGTTACCATGCAGCAACAACACCATGTCCACCATGGAGAAACTCTGACACACTAGGGACAGCAGGTCCCCAAAGAACCCTAGTAGGGAGACACATGGACAGGACATTACACAGGTGAAAACCAAATACTTCCATTTAGCCAAGTGTTTTACATACATTTCTTTGTGATAGAACGATATTTCAATGTCTGAACTAGGGGTGGGAGGTAATATTACAATATTTTCAGACAGTTGGACGCTGACGATAATTTGATTTAATTTAATTTCTTAACTCTTTAAAATTGTTGTTAGTTTGACATTATTTTCCAGTTTACAAGGTCTAATCATTATTAAAGTTAAAAGACAGTATTATATACATCAGAGCAGCAGACACTAAGTTCAGAAATATTCAGATGTTTTACGTGAACAAGAGCCAAAAAAGAGCAACTTCCACATAAAAATAAAGAAATAAATAAATAATAATAATATTTAATTTTCAGCTATTCTGTCCTTAACTCCTGAACAAATGCTTTGGACCCTTTTCTTATTTAGATGTCCATGCTATAACTTTACCCTCAGTGGTAAGAGAAACATTTATCAATGAATGCACTTATTGTTGTTTGAAACTTTTTTTGTTCTGAACTTTGGAATTTTTGCTGGGGTAGATGACTCACAAAGCTTTTCATATTCTTAATGCTGCCTGGAGTGATTAATGCAAATATAGTGGAACAGCTATGTTGTTGCACTGACTTTTCACGGCAACTGTTTTACGACACACATTTGCAAAGCATGTTCTCTTGATGTCATTTCGTTTAAACACGAACCATCTCCTATCTAGTGCAGTAGACCCAGGTTGAGGAATTAACTCTTCTTCTGTGGGTTCTACAGCACATCCCGTTGTTATCAACTATGTATTGGGTAACCATGACTACAGTGTACTGATGACAATCCATCATACTCAATTATGTCAAACAGCATTTTGAAAACTTCATATTATCGATATTATTGCAAACAATAAATTATCGCACACCCCTAGTCTGAACCAAAACTATAACTGGTATAACTTCAACATCATGATGCACAGAGTTATAGTAGAACAGACTCACCCACAGCATCCCCAGATCCTGGAGTAAACAGGTTACTAGTCTGAGAGAGCCTCTGAATGAACTGGGCGATGCTCTCGCTGTTGCCCTGCTGTGCCCCCAGAGAGCCCATCATGGTGGACAGCACTCCCTGGACGATGCCAGTGAACAGCTCCGGGCTCAGTGTGTCTCCACCTCCACTGGGGGCCTGAGGCGGGGGAGGACCGGTGGTTTGAGGGGGGATCGCGGCACTGGGGGCTGGGGGAGGTTGCTGGCCAGGATTGCCATCAACAAACATATTCAAAAGTCAACTACAACAAATTCAAAAGGTTTTACCATCGCCTACATCAAAACTATTCTACCATATTCTAGTAAATGCATATTATCAAATAGAATTTTGTTGCACAAGTTGCAATTTTCTTTTTTTTGTCCTAAACCAATGGGAGCACTCACCTGTATTAGGTCTGACATGCCCTGGAAGAAGCCAGGCACCCCAGGCACTGTGACTGTGATGGAGGGTGCTGCCCCAGAGCCAGGACCTCCCAGCCCGGTTGCTCCTCCAAGCAGAGAACCCAGGAGTTGAGCCAGATTTCTCTCAGGACCCCCCTCTGGCGGCTGGCCGATAGAAGTTGTACTGGTGGTGTGGGTGGATGTCTGTCCAGAGGTGTTGGCGGAGGGTGGGGGAGGAGGAGTGGTGGAAAAGGAGGAGTCCAACGAAGAGGAGGTAGAGAAGGAGAAGGAGTGGGATGAAGAGGAGGTGGATGTCGGATCACCTGTGGAAATTGGGAAAAATAGGACAGAGTCTGTTGTTTAAAGGGCACATGCAGTGGAAATCATATAGACAATAGGAGTATAGGAGAATAGCAGTGTCAAAGTGTCAAATCCATGATCAGCATTGGTTTTCAGTATTTGAATTCTGAATTTCACAGGCATCTTTACAAGCTGTTCAGTTTTGGCGCCATTCCTGACGTCACTGGTAAAACTTGTTTGCATTAGACCAATCATACTGAATCACTTATTTCCATAATCCCTCCCCTTTTCCAGATTGAGCTCCTGCTACGACTATGGCAAGTTGTTACCACCATGTAGGGATGCCTCCCATTCTAAATGGAAGCCGGTTCTAAATTGGTAAAACCTGGAGTATTGATAAAGTGCAACGTTATAGGTGCTGCTATCGGTGCTGGAGAAATTAGGGAGTGAGATTTCCATAGCGGCAATTTGTTTTTGGAGGAATTTATGGAAATGTTGCGAACATAAACTTGCCGCTTTCTCTCTCTCTGTGCCTGTCTTCACGTGGGACGTGCTCCGTGCTCTTACACACACACCGACTCAGACACAGTACAGCTGAGGTGTTCACACAGAGCCTCTCATCATCATGGCAGAGAGAACTAAACGTTCTGCCTACATTTTATTCCAGTCAATGATGACAATGCTCATTGTCACAAGTGTAATAAAAGCATTGCCAATAAGGGAGGCAATACAAGCCAATAAATGTTAGGCTGCTGGACCGGATCGCTGTCTGACAAATCTTCACATTCAGGGTCAGATTCTGGCTCAAACATGTACGGCTGCACAGCATTTCTTCGTTCAGCCATTATGCAGGATGACTATAGGGTAGTAGATTGTTTACATTGTCAGACACTGGATGGGTCTCTCACAAGTTGTCTAATTTCAGCCAATCAGGTAAATGATCTCTCAGCCAATGACATGAGGGAGCTCGTGAATATGAAAACATGCTACTGAAACAGCTTGTGGTTTGGAGGGACAGAGAGAGGTGCTGTAAAATAAATTAGATAAAATATAAAGACAACATTTTTTCCAATTAAACTGTATTAATTCACTTTATACATGGTCAAGAATGGTTTAAAATTGCATTCATAGTTGCTGGACGTGCACTTTAATGTTGGACTAGACTACATAGCAAACAGCTGCAAAACAGACAATGTGTCGATCAAACAACAGAACTCAACTGAGATCTGATCCATGTTCATCTGTAAAGCAGAGACACCACTTACCTGGCTGCCCTGGCATCAGGAGCTGTCCAACCAGCCCACTGATCATCTGGGTGAGAGGGGAAGGAGCCAGGGGTGTGCCCTGGTGAAGGTGGTATAAAGGAAACAGAAACTGGCTTGCGGGTATATGTTTATCGCATGAAAGTACATGAACAGCCAAATAACTTGGAGAGGAGTCACAGTATAACTTGCCTCTCTTGCTCTACTTAGTCTTGCCTTACCTGCCCTGGCTGCTGCCCTGCAGTAGGGGGCACTGTTGCCCTAAGGTTGATGGTGGTTCCCCTAGTTCCAGCGGGCTGAGGGATACGGGGGGAGAAGGACGGCCTGGTGATGACCACCCTGGCCTGCGCAGGGTGAGGGGGCTGGGGGGAAGCAGTTCCCTCAGTGTTGTGAGTGGGGCCGGGGCCAGTTGGCATTTGACCTGGGTGACCAGCTGAGGCGGCAGCCGCCATGGCAGCGGCTTGGTGGGAGATCTGGTGGACGATGGCCTGCATGAGCTCAGGAGGGAGCCCTGGGATGTGAACGGGCATGGCCCCTACATAAAGTAGAAATGTACTTAAAATTTTGTACATTTGTGACTTAGAAATAAATCACACAAACTGCAAAACACCTGTGTGATTGATTAAAAAAAACTCACAAGTGTAGGTATAACTGACAAAACTGAGAGATGGCTAGGTCAGGTGGGCACAGTAGCACTTACCAGCCTGTCCAGGACCTGCAGAATTTGGCTGTCCTGGAACCTGAGGCCCACTGGCTGATTCGCCTGTAGAACACAACCAGGATAGAAAGTCAGCTATATACTGTAGATGATGTGCAAACAGACAACCCTTAGATGGGAATGCTCATGAGGTCAGGTAAGCACACCTACCATCAATGTTCATTTGCATCATGACCACAGGCTCCATGGTTTGGTGGGTGATTCGGATCACTCGTGGACCACCCTGTCCTTGCCCCGGCTGTTGATTGGTTCCATTTGGCTGAGGAGGTGGGCCCTGGCTGTTACCCTGTTGATCTGACTGGCCAGTGCCCTGAGAAGGCTGGGCTTGTCCTTCAGCTGCTGGTCTGCCATTAGATGTCATGGTCACTGTGGTCCCTAAATTTATCTAATGGAAAAAATCATATTGGCTTAAAAGAGAACAATATGCTTATACAGAGCATTTCATATGGAAAAAAAACACATTTTGTTCACAGTCATTGTAATGTTAACCTACTGGAATAGGCATGTGTGGTAGGCCAGCCTGCAGCAGGACAGGGGAAGCGTAATGTGCCATAGGTCGAACCACATAGAGGTGACGGGGAGGAGTCGTTGCCAGGTTACAACGCAGATCACTGAGGGCAACTAGGGTGTTGCCAAGGAGACGCAGGGAATCTCCAACCAGGTTGAGAATGCGTTGGTCCTCCTCCCTTTCCTGGATCTGTAAATTAAAACGAAGGCTACTGATTCTCATAAAAGTTTAATAATTAAAATGATAAAATAATGATAAAACCCTAAAACAGACATCACCAAATGGGTCCGAACTCAGTCCTCTCAGTCAATTTCGGATAAATTAATGAAAATAATGAGAATAATAATGTTCACTATTTTTTTCAGATGGTCGCTGGCCTCAAATATATAGTAAATTCTAGTAAACCCTTAAAGTTTGAAATAACAAATAGCCTAGGTTGAAACATGTAGATACATACTGTATATTTATTCTGTGCCTTTTTATTGGGCATCAACCTCGAAAAAATGTTGTCAAAAAAATAGACTTGAAGCGTAAATAAAACTTCAGCTCATGGTTATGCCCATGAGACACAGCTGAGATGCAAGCCTGCATGGAGCTGGTGCATGGATTAAAATGAGAGAGTATCTGTTGCGTGAGACGTGCAAGTAAAAAACGCGTCTAATACACTTCTAGCCTGGACAAGACTTAAGACTAAAACTAAATTAAAAATAAGTGTCAAAATGAACAGTTGTATGTGTGTGTGTCCTACATTGTTGTTGTAGTCTGCTGAGGTGGCTGCACCCAGGATCGAATGGGTTCTCTCAATGAATGGACGCAATCTCTCCTCCACCCTCCTCACTTCAGAGAGAACCTCCACAAACTCAGCTGGGCTTGGGTGACTGAGAACAGAGAGAAAAGTCAATGGGCTAAATTGAAAACATGGGAGATAAGGCTTTAGACTGCCTTAGGGAAGGATCATATATACTGAAAGGGAGGTGAATGAAAGTGCTAGGACTTTGTCTCACTTGGGACCAGAGTGGGGTGGTCCCTCAGTTTGGGTGGAGGAGGTAGAAGATGAAGGAGCAGGGGTGGTTGGGGCTGGAGGGGTGGTGTCCATGGGCTGTGACACCACAGCTCTTGTAACTGCTGTAGTGGAGGAGAAGGATGACGTGGAGAAAGAGGAGAGCTGAGATGCCTCTGGCTCCGGTTGAGAGATGTTGTCACTGGACTGACCCTATAACACAGAGATGCAGCACGTTATATATAAAATGCACAAAAAACCCCTGCATGGTTTGTTAAGGGATGTGTTACAATAAGTTCTTATAGTAATTATACCTCCAGCCTATGGATTAAAGATTGTGCATCTCTCAGCAAGTTCTCAGCCAGCTGCAGCCTCATCCTTGGCTCACTCTGCAATGATTGGTCCATGTTGATATGTACATCCACTGAGCCGTTGTTCTACAAACAGAAACCATTACCGTTAGCCTTACAGGATGATTGAGAACTGAGAACAAAAGAGAAACAGTAATTATATCATGATGGATCTGTAGTCTACTGTCTTTTGTGTCTCACTCTATGTGAGGTCCTGTGTGTCTCTTGTACCATGTGAGTGTCTTTGTCAAATGTATGTAACTCTGCAATTATGTATCCCAGCACGAAAGACACTAAAGCAAATTCCTTGTGCATGTAAGGTACTTGGCGAATAAAGGTTATTCTGATTCTTCAGGGTAACGAGGCATTACCCCAGCACTGGTGCTGACCCGGGCATTCCTTCCTGCTTCACCAACTCCAGCCATCATCTGCTGAACAGACATCTGTAGAGCAAATCCCACTCATTACAATGTACTTTCCCTTACAAAATCATACAGTATTTGGTGGGCAAATCTGCAGTTATGGTCCTATTCTGTATCATTGATAAAGTAGAATAGATTAGATCAGAATAGATTAGGGGATAAAGTCCTTCCCATAAATTTTCTAAAATACCAAAGATAATGTTTCCTTTCTTTAACAGATGTTAACAACTTTACGCAGTTTACGACATTCATAATAAGCACAAGCAACTGAAACAGATAGACAGGAGGAAAATAAAAGCAAGGTTGGGTTCTACAAGACCACTATTATTTTGGCAGTCTGGGAAATAATCTTTCACGCCCCTTCGTCTCAAAAGATAATGGAATCATGAATTACTAGATGACACAGTAAAATGGTGCTCTGAAGTTGACACCTGTATCTGCTGGGGATCCATAATGTTGACAGGGAGGTTGAAGGTCCCCAGCATCACATAGCTGTTCCCATTACGGTCATGTGGTACTCCCTGGGAGGCAGTGGAGGAGGAGTGGCTGGTGCTTGGTCCTCCTTCTGCACCCCCTGCAGACACTCCTCCCCCCCCAGAGCTAGACATGGTAGTCTGGGGCGGGGCTCGCTCCACCAGGTGGATCACCTTCCCATCTACGTCTGAGGGTGAAATAAAAAGGGTGGATAAGGAGAGACAGAATGATTATGGTAAGGGTCAAGGGGTTCTAAAAACAACTGCTCTTCAGTTTCAACAAAACAATCTCCTGTTAACCCTGTAAGATGATATCAAAGCAGAAATATGGTACAGCTTGACTTTATGCCATATGAAATTCCACTACATGCTTACATGCTACACTTATATTACTCACTGTACTCAGTCAATGTCCTCTCATCCTGCAACACTCTGCCCTGGTAGATCAGCCTCTGCTTGTCTACTGGGATCTCCACAGATGAGGCTATGTGTTCCTTGAATTCTTTCACAGTCAACTGAGGGGGTGATGAGGAAGAAAGAGAGGAACTTTTACTGTTTAGTGTAAAACATTTCAGACGAAGCACTAATTAAAACAGCAAAAGAACATTACCTCGCCTCTGACTTTGTAGCTCCTGCTCTGAGAATCCAGAGTCTTTACAGTGACCTCAATCATGGTACCTGACTCTGCCATAATCCTGCAATAATGTACAGATAAAAGCAGTCTTTTATGTAATTTCTTATGTACTGACTAACAAGCAATCCATGAGTATGACTCAATATCAACAAACGTGCTATCTAAAATAAGAAATAAAATGAGTAAAGCGGTTTGTATATCTCGCTTGAACTGTAGCCTGCTAGGGTAGTTTGTTGTTATTGTTGTTAGCTTGTTAGCCAGCTAGCTAACGTTAGCTAATCCCAATTACCAAAAGGCTAACAGAGCTAGCTAACGTTGACGTTAATCTCCCCAGAGAATTCGTCGTTTTGGTTCAACGTAAACCCGCGCAGACCATCTTATGCTCGTTTGCCAATTAAATAGTTACACTAGCAACGTGCCTGATATTTTGTGATAAATTCTGGGTCTGTTTATTGGGTGAGGATATCTAGTTCATCCGTCAGCTGTCTTGGCACAGCTTTCCCCAAAAAGGTGCGACACCGCTAAATCGTGTGAAGACCCCTATGACGCATAAATTAGGAGTGTCCATTTCAAATGCCTGAGCGCTTTTGTGGTTGACAGTTGTTATTTTTGCACTGATTTTCAAAATATGGGTATCTTTCTTATTTATTTTTGGAGACATCTGATTATATATGTTTAATGATATTCAACAAAAAAATCAAGTAAAAACAAAACAGCTTGTTCATAAAAAAGGGGTATTTTCTTTAATTTATTTTATTCAAATTGTAATATTGGTGCATGCATGTGTACAACAATCGTTTGTGTGATTGTATTATTATTATTATTATTATTATTATTATTATTAGGCTATTGTTAACATTTTGTCATATTTAGCACAATTAGTTTGTACAATCATTATAATTACCATTATTATATATTATTATAGTAGCCCAGTAGTACTCTGTTCTATTCTGTTATATTATATTCGCCCAACCCACTCCAGATAATACACCTATTAGAAAAGTTATCTCTTATTTCACATACTCTACGAATGCTCATTTCCCAAGTGAGCTCTTAAAGTGGGTTGGGGCTTTTTTTCCTGCACACACCTACAATAATGTGGATGAATAATCAAGACAGCTCACTGTTTGCCAAGCGACAGGCGGTCCAACTAAACTAGGGTCTGCGTTTTCGGTGACGGGCAAGTTGAGACTGCATTGTAGGTGTGGCAATAGTCATGACGCCTATCTATTTCATTCAGTACAAAAAACAACTTTGTGGAACTTTCCTGTTACAGCACTCAATTCAGTGAACGTATTCATTCAGTTTATATACTGTTCCCATATTAAAGATGTAGGCCGCGAGTCGGTTGAGCTTTTAACAAACAACCTTGAGACAGGGAAGCGTCACAGGTTGTATTTCGATTTGACGTGACGAAATCTGAGTTGCTTGGTCCCAAAATCGTGAATTCATGGAAATGCTCCCCAAGGGACGAGTTGGAATCAAAGTAACAACAATGCGGATGGCTGACTAAAAACAAGTCGTGGAGGTAAAATGAGATTTATCATTATCATTATCGTTTTTGTTATGCGAAGAGCAAGCTCACTGATGGAAATCTAAATTAGAAGACCAAAGACCTTGAGTCAGAAAAATAGGACATTGAAACGTACCCTTTGAGAATAGGACAGCTTGTGTTGAACTGATAACAAAGCCGTTAAACCTGAGTCTTGTAACCATTATGGTGGTGGTTACAGTTCTGAATGTTGCCAAATTTAACGTTAAGGTCTTAGCACACGTCTTTACTTTTTGATGAGAAGAACCATACAGTACTGTGGGGCATTTCACTATGTTGCTGTGACCCATTTTTCTAATTGTCCAATTTTATCTCCTCCCCCAACCCCTCTTCACTTTCTGTCTCATATATTGTGCATCACTGCAGCTTTCTTCCCAGACAGGTTATTTTCAGTATTTCTATCCTTTTCTGTCTTGCCTTTCCTTTTTTAATCCCTCTACCGTCCTTCCTCTGGATTCAATTTGACACTCTTTGTAGAGGCACCATGCGTAGGTTTAGCTCTGAAGGGTCCCTCTTGGACTTGGATTTTCTCCCATGGAGGAGGGTGGCGCTGAAGGATCCAGGTTATGAGCGGGACAGGGATTCTGGTACCTACACCCCTCACCTGGAGGAAGACAAGGTGGATGCAAGGTCTACCACCCTCCCTCCTGTCATCCGGGAAATTGGACCGAGCCCCAGCAAGGCCGCAAAGGGAGAGCTGACCAAGGAGCTCAGTGTCAGTGTTGAGAACTTAACAGAGCTGAACAAGTTGGAAAAGAACCTTGGAGTGGGAATCATGAGTGAAGGGTGCAGGGCCTACAGCGACAGCCAGTTGGCCCCTGCAGCCCAAGGCAGTACTGAGAGCGTAGAAAAGTACGACCAGCTTCCTTCCTCTCCCTCATCCTCATCCAGTCCTTTTTCCTTCAAATCGCACCACCGTCACCATGCTAAAGCCAAGCTGTCTTCAGCCAAACTACATCTGAAGAGTCTGTTTGGACAGGTAAATACTGACTGTACTGGTAACATATGTGCATGTGTTAAACGAGTGTTAAACCTATTGATTAGAGGAATATGTTTTAGGAAAATATTGTGCATAATAAATGTTGCAATTTCCTTTACCAGGATTTGAATTGAGAGGGGAAAGAAGGCAAGTGTTACAGTAAACCTTTTGTTTCTATTTCAGAGTCCACATTCCTCAAACTCAAATCTATTCAATGTAGACCAGAAAGACAGGTGATTCTCACATTTAGTTTCCATTGCCTATGCTGATGCTCAAAGTCGGTAAAGAAAAATGACATTAACTCAATCAGCTAATATCTGAAATTGCTATGCCGCTACCGTTATTACATTACTATGAGGGCACAAATTGTCCTGAAAGTTTGTTTTTAAAAAAGGTTATTTAAAAAAAAGTGTACATGTAGTATTGGAAAGTGGTTGTGGACTAATGAAATCTAACCATCACTCATTTTTATCTCACTTTCTCCCTTTTTCAACTTCTAATGTGCCTTTCTGTCACTGTTTGCTTCTCTTCCTCCTCCACAGCGCCAAAGAGAGGAGGTCTCGTCTCCGGTTTATGCGCCAGTGGAGTCAGGTGGGCCACAGTAAGGGAAAGTTTAGCCAGGAAGAGCTGGAAAAGTGGGCAGAGTCACTGAACTCCCTCCTGGAAAGTCGAAGTAAGCCATGCTCATGTTCTGTCTTTTTTTCTAAATTCACGTGTTTCTGTCATGATGTCAGCAGGAGAGACCATTTCAGCAGACGTCACTGGTTTCTGTGTGCTATGCAATAAAACTGAGAGCACAGCAGTTCCCCTGACCCTAACTGCTTCTATGAATAGAACATATAGTAAACAACTAGACTATTATAAATCACTAGCATCACAGAGAATAAGCTCTGACTATTCTTGTCGGATAGCCTCTCAAGAATGAAGATGTTTTAAGATCACAAGGGTTACTTCTTATGAAAGTCTGTGTTCCACTATTGGGAAAACATCTCTGGTGCAAAACATTCCGCAATCACAACAGGTTCCTCATTCCGCATTGTTTCTGATGGGGTATCTTAATGTTCCTTCAGCATCAAATGACATACAAGTACACTGATAACGAGACAGCATCGCAGTCTCATGCCTCAAGGATGTTTTTCATTTAGTGTTAGAATTTGTACTGGTGGCTAAATTTTATATAAATACTGTGTTCATTTGTTATACAGTACCTGGGCCTGTCAAATACGTATATGTACAATTTTAGTTGACATCATAAACAATTAATAGTCTAACCTGATATAGCAAGAAATGGACTAGGCCTTCTTGACAGAAAGACCTCTTCCATTCAGTAAATATATATATTGCCAGAGAATTAGATTGTTCATGTTTTAAAATGTGTTTAGCTGTAAGGTTGTCTCTCACTTAAAGCACATTGGATAGTTTAGGAAATCATGTGCATTAAGCTTTAGTATTGCAGACGTTTCTTCCGGTGGCGCATTGCATTGATTTATGATGTATATACAACATTGGCCTGAGCATTGTGACTTGGCTCCCTCTCAATGCAGTGTTAATTTGGAGTCCTGCCCAGTCCAGCTGCCATGTGTGAACTATAACATGTTGTAACCATGGTGTCAGCAATCTTGGGCCTTCTTCCTTCTTACTCAGTCCCCTCTTAACACAATGATCTGTCACAACCTACTATTTAAAGAGGGGAAAAAAACAAGAACTGGCTGTGAGAGCCATAGGGAGACGGCTGTAAAACAGGAGGGAGGGGTGTGTGCAAAACGGTTGCTAAGCTTTTAAAATGAACCAGCGAAACGTTGCTGTCAGCAGTACTTATCTGTTTGTCTGTACTTATCAGGGCTTGCAGGATTGTTGTGTGAACATTCCATCTGTGGTGTCCTCCATTTGTAGCATAGCGTAATGTGACGTTGTTCACAACGTACACCCCACTCCCTTTCACACCCTCCCCACCCTTCTCCCCACACCCCATCCTACTACTACTCTCAGCGGGTGTGTCTGTGTTTGGAGCATTCCTGCGCTCTGAGTTCAGCGAGGAAAACCTGCAGTTCTATCTGGCCTGTGAGCAGTACAGACACTCGTCCAACAACTTCAGCCTGCAGAGGAGGGCCAAGGACATCTGCACCACCTACATCCAACCCGGGGCCCCGCGGGAGGTAACAGCCTATTTTTACCTATTTCCGTTTAGCTGTCTTCATCTGTGATGTGAACATCTTCGTTTAATCCTGCTGTGGTTATTTATTTTTGCGAGGAGAGATCATGTAATTTACCAGTCTCTTCCTGTTTTGTTGCCCTCTAGGTGAACTTGGACAGTAAGACCAGAGACCTGACCATACAGCTGCTGCAGGCCCCATCTCACACCTCCCTGTCTCATGCACAGAAACGCATCTACTCCCTCCTGGACACAGACTGTTATCCCCGGTTCCTCCAATCTAATATCTACCTCTCCTTGCTTAGTGAGGCAGACTAGAAGTCAGATATTTAAACTTCAGATGGACAGGGACACTCAGGGATATAGCAGGTCAGGATTGTGCACAAGCTTTTTTTTCTAAAGCTAAATTATGTGTTTTTACAAGTGGGGATGTTGCCAGTATTTGGTGAATGCGCTGCACATTGGCCACAGTGTTAATGGATGAGCTGTAGTAAAACAGACACTGTTGACCAATTGAAAATGGAAAGATAGAGAAGGAGGCAGTACTCTCGCTCAGTTTACATGACCCGTAAAACTATGCAGATTGCTTGCTTTAATCATTAAACAGCCTCATTTCTGGCCTCCCTTTCAGCTTTTAAGAGTCCCCACGGTTCACTAAGCACATTCAGAGTTTCCTTCACTGACAGAAAGGAAAAACAAGTTAGGCAAGAATGAGCTCTCCAGTGAAAAGGTCAAAGTACTGTGTGAATTACTTATATGGCAAAGGTGGGAAATCAAAGTGTAGGTAAACTGGGTACAAGGAAGTTGCATTTCCAGTTTGCCTCTGAATGTTCTGAAAGTGTTCCACTGTCCTCTTGAGATCTTTTAACAATAAAAACAGTATGGTAACTGTATGGTCTTATGGCCACCAAGTAAGTAGTTTAAGTGTTTTTTAGGGAATTGTAGTGAGTATGTTGAGTAACATTTCCTTGAATATTGCTTCTGTAAAAATGTAAACAGCACCCTCATATAATGGGGGAGGCACAACAGTAATGGAAACAAAGATTAATATATGTTCCATAAGTGTATAGTTATTTAGTTTTTGGTTTGATTATTTTGAAGAGAAGAAAATAAAATATTTTTTTGTATCTGATGAGTCCAATGAGTTGTCAGTTGTTGTAGAACATTGAGATTCTCTAGGATTCTTTAGGAAGTTATTGTCATGTAGCAGCTTTTTCCAAGTTATGCAATGGACACAGAGTTTAAATGGCAAGTGGTATGCTCAAGGCTGTATGACCCATGGTTATTGAGGGGTTACTGGGATACTAAACCACTGTCCTTCATAGGAGACAGAGGCAGATTTACTGTACGTGCTGTATGCAAACATGATTATACTCCTGTAGTTTACCTGATGCCTATGGCTGACTGTACTACTTTGAATTAAAGTCCTACTTCAATTTACAGGCAGAATAACCATGGTTTATCTTTGTATATCCTAACCACTATACTATTTACTCAAATTAATACACTATTCAAATTATCTTATGCACGCTGAACCGACTTTATCTCTGTCCTATTTGGTAAGTTCACATAATGGTATGGTTTATCATTTCTTTGCTTAATTCTAACGCTTGCTCTGCAATAAAGTACACCAGAGTGCTAGGGACCAAAGTTGGTACACTATATGTATTTCCCAGCAGAGGAAAAGGTAATTTGATAACTTTCTGGTAAACAGATGGGTGATCAACAATCTCCTGGGAGAGTGCTTGAATACTGGGATGTTGTGCATAAAGTCAGACAACATAATTTTGGAGTTGATGCTTATCTGCTAAACTCCATTTCAGAGGCAAGTAGTGGTCGCTCCCCACTCAGCAGCAGCAGTAATGCTGGACGCTGCCAGAAGAGTGCAGCGCATGGGACTAGAAAGAACACTTTAGGATTCTTATTCAATTAATTTGCATATTTGTTTAATTTTTCAGACAAGTCATTGATGAAATCCATTTTTGCAATTTATTACCATTGGAAACTAACTTTACATTCTAGAATAATACTTAAATGTATAGTATAAAACATCCCCTATGCAGCAGTTACAATATAAAAGTGGCAACTATACACATTCATATGCCAAACATTTTAGCATAGCTTTTTCTAGCATTGCTCTATCATTGCCTTGCTTTCCCTCCCCTCATGTAAATGTCTGTTTACAGTATATGGCAGATAAAAGTCTCGTTAACAGCATAATGGGCACCCGTGCATTCCCATCATTTCCTTCTAACCCACCATTATAACCTCTCTGTCGTGAGCTAGCTGACTCCATCTCAGCATACCAAAGCCTCTAGCTTGGCTACACCAAGTGAACACTTAATCACACGCTGGGTCAAAGTGGGAAGGAATCTGTATGGCTTGTTCCATTCTCTATGGCTTCCTCCTTTCATCTTCACTCGCCATTTGTGTATCCACTGCAAAAAATATCTATCTTAATAAGTCATTGAGTTTCATATTCAGTCATAAAATCATATTAAATCTTCTAAAATCCTTTAGAACTATTTATATATACATTATATATATATTTATATACTATTATTAGTATTGTTATTATTATTATTATTATTATTATTATTATAGTTCCACTTGTTTCCAATGCAATATCACTTGCTTCAAGAATGTTCATGTATCATAAACACTCCACTGGTATAAAGAAAATGACGTTTGATTCAAGAAACTTCAAAAAAGTTGGTTTGCATTAAAAACAAGTGAAATGTTGGCAGATTGTAATACTTGTTTTAAAAGCACAATCTGTGATTGGTTTTTAAGTGCTGCCCTGTTGCAAGGAATTACAACATTGTTGTTTTGGGTTGCACGTTGCCTCAGTCAGTGTCAGACATCTTTTGTTCAGTGAATTTCCTTGTGCTTGAGTGGCTTTTAAAAGTTTTCTGTAGCGTTTTTTTTCAAAGTGCTTCCAAACAGCCACATCACATTGTTTACAAAACAAGCATAAGTGGGGCGACGTGACCATTCAAACCAATCACGGATTGTGCCTGGAAAATAAGATGTTAAAGACTCAATACTAGATTAAGTGACTTGTTAAAATGGATGGATTTTCTTGCAGTGCATCCCTTGTATCCTTCTGTTTGTTAGTGATTTCCCATCACCAGGGACGGGTACTCCTGTACTCCGGTTTCTGCTTCACCCACTGGGCTGTGTAGCAGTTCTCTCCCAGAGTCCAGGACCACCCTACTCTGCCTCTGTCACTCCCCGCCTCTAAGGCAGCTTTCTGGCTGATCTGCACCCCTCTTGCTGCTGGGGTCTCAACACTGTGGACCTTGGTGTCTGGATCACAATCTGCTGTCAGTCTGGTCCCTATAGAAATCTGGCTGCAGAGTGCTTCCTTCTTGGATGCAGACAGAGGTGGAAGCGAGAGAAGCTGGGACCTAGACAGAGAAAGGAACATGGGATGGTGAATGAAAAGGGCCAGACGGCAACTACAAATTCAATTAAGGATGGAATTAGCATGTCAGCAAAAAAGAAAGAAATATGAATCCATTACAAAATCAAAAAATCGTTCTCTTTCAGGATTGTCAACCTACCTGCCAACGGACAACTATAGATGTCCCTATAGAGTGTCTATATTAGGGTATCTTCTTTGAGGTGTGTGAAAAACTGGCAAACCTGTCTGTGTGCCCCAGCTCGTATGTCTGTCCCCCCGTGTCAGCCTCTCTGTCTTTCAACACTGGTCTCAAACCTGAGGAAGCACACAGGACTAACAAATGAGGATTGGGGGGGCGCTACAAGCTGCGGCGTCTGGGTGTGTTGTATCCAATCTCACCAGTTAGGGGAAATGGCCCATGTGACCAGTGGCAATGCTGCATTTTACACTGCTGTTAAGTTCTAAACAGACGTGTGGCCAAATCTGGACATTCACACTCTGACTCTGACTTTCTGGTCTTATAGCATATATTTTGCTTTGATGTGAAAGCAAAAATATTTGGGAAGTTAAATATTAAAGCTGCTATGTGTGAATTGTGTTAAAATGACATATAAAGACTGCTATGCAAAGGTTCAACAAATGTCTGCCACTGCAGGGTGACCAATGTGTTGATATTCCCGCTTTTCTAAACAGGACAACTCTGACTACACACTAACCCAAAATCAAGCATTTTTACTGTATCATTTTAGAGAATTTCAAAATTAATGTCCCACATTTTAACTCTGAAATGGCTTCCTTTCTGAAACTTGAGGTGCTTTAAAAACAAATTGCTCCATAAGTTCTGACAATGACTGATATGGTTGTATTCAGGACAACTCTCACTACACACTAACCCAAAATCAAGCATTTTACTGTATCATTTTAGAGAATTTCAAAGTTAAAGTCCCACATTTGTACCTTGAAATGGCTTCCTTTCTAAAACTTGGGGTGCTGTAAAAACACATTGCTCCATAAGTTAAATGTCTACATTCAAACAGTAAATATGCTTGATTTTGAGTTCTAATCCCACAGAGGACATCTTTATTATGAATCAAAAGATAGTTTTTTTTAGTTATAATGTAATTGTAATAATAAAAATGTAATGTAATTTGACTGTCCCTTTAATTTAATTTTTTAAATTTAATTCAGATATAGACAATGAAACTTTAGTGAAATGTGTCAGTTATGTAATGTTGCTGGTATGATGTCAATATGACTATCAACAGATTTTCACTGTCTGAACCGTGTGTGTCACGTGGAAAAAATAGGCTCAACCCGAAACTCTAGATGACATGCGATTCGAGCCGCACATAACCTCACAACACTGGTAAAGATTGCTTTGTCGTCACTGGAAGGGTAAGTGTCACTTCATCTTACTTAACGTTAGCATAAGCAACGGGCAGTGTAATGTAATCGGTGTGCTAACTTGTATGTAGCGTTAGCTAGTCTGTATCTTGAATTTACCAAGAGTTAACTACATCATCACTGTGTTAATGAATTGAATTGAATGAAGCGACACTCCCACTTTCCTGCCAATATGGCAGTGTTTTGATTTCGACTGTTGAATGCCAGGATTGCGTAACGTCAACTACCGAATCAGAATCAGAATTCTTTTTATTGCCGAGTATATTTGCACAAGGAAAGTGACTTGGTGAGGTTGGTGGGCATAAAAAACAATCAACACAATATAAGCACTATAAGTAAAGTATGTACAAGTATTAACAGAAGAGCTAATTTACACAGTTATTAACTAGATTTCCTATGTCGAGTTCAGCTGAACGTTTTATGTACAGTGGAAGAAGTGAGAAACTATAACTATAAATTATGTGGCTATGAAGAGCTGAAAGCAATGAAGGGGGTATGACCTGGGTATGAGATTTAATTTTTTTCTATAAAAGCAAGAAGGTGGATTTACCAACATTTATTGTAAGTCTGATTTTGGAAGAGTTTCCCACTACTCTTAGTCATCACATGGGTAGAAATGGTAAAAATGATACCCAGGTAAAACCCATGTCTGCTGTTGGTGTGAATGTGGTCAGTGCAGGATATTCAACCCAGGTCTGCCACCCTGGCGAGCTAACGCTACCTGGTACACAAACCTCCGTTCTTTCAAGCAGCAAGTGAGTTTATGAGTCGAAACAATAGCCAAATGACAAGATTCCAAAGTGAGAGAGCTTCTGTCCATTCAAGGGGAAGAAGAGGTAAAATTACAATTTACAGGCACAGTAAGACTCTGTTATTGTCCGCACCATTCGTCATGTTGAATCCCATATTATCCTATTTTAGCTAATAGTTAATAGTTATTAACTGTGCTATTGCTCTTATTTTGTTTTTATTTTGTCTGTATTTTTGTTTGTCTGTAATTTCATGTACATGTTCCTTGTAACAGGGCACTCTTGAAAATGAGAGCTTGCTCTTAAGAGGCTCCCCTGTATAAAGAAAGGCAAAATAAATAAATACAAAAATAAATAAAAATATGTAAACAAATTTTGACGTCTGCTTTTAATGACATCAAAACGCAACAACCTGGACACAGGTTTGGTGTGAACGGCGATGACCCGGAACTTACCCATGACCATAGTGTGGTTTGAATGGGTCCAACGCAGGTTGAACTAGTGGTCAATATCCTGTGTAAAGCCCAGGGTTTGTGTGTGAAATGGGT
>OMKK01003355.1:14455-27705 GCA_900302305.1 Polymixia japonica | reverse complement strand
AATCAAATTAAGCACATGTACAGTACGAAAGTTAAAAAAATAAAAAAATAAATAAGGCGAACACTGAGGTCTCGGTACGCAGCGATCCAAATACTTACTCTGGAATCTTCTCAGCCCGCTGCTCTATCTGTTCAATCAGTGACTGAAAAAAAAAAAATGTTAACGAATGTTGTGTACCATTTTATGCCAATTGAAAATGATGTATTCAAAATTTAGATAACAATAAATCAATATTATACTTACTCTGACTTTGGGTGCTGCTGCTCTAAACTTGACATAGTATAGTGTAAAAGCATTGTCTGCATTGGCCAAGCCCAATGGATCCTAAAAAAAACAAAAAAAAAACATAAAGTGGTGTTTCAACATACTGGACCAGAGACAAATGCTGTCAAAACATGAACAAAGCAACAAAGCACAAAGCAGTGAATAATTATTTCCAGTGTCAGAATGAGTTTATCTTACCCTTTTTGTCAACTGGCTCGTGAGATTCTGCATAGCGTTTACAATGTGGCTCTTCATGAAGTGCATAGCTTTGGAAAGACACTGTTTGAACTTGGCCAGATAAACTGGGTAATCCTTGAAGTTAGGCTGCAATCAGCAGATATAAACAAGTGTAAGACAGAGTAGTTATAGCTTTTACAATGCATGAACCACAATACAAGTGCAGCGCAATTCCGCCCAATATCACAATTCAACAGTATACTGTACAGGGTTTCCTGCAGGAAATTGTTTAGTGGAGGGGCTAAGTGTCGGAACCTGCGTGGTGACAGTGCACGTTATAGGCTAGCCTACAGCATATCTGGGGATGGGAAGCATAACTACGCCAATTTGCTAAATAACGCACATTTATAACATTTTAAACATGCAATCTACTCAATTACTTTTCACTTCTTATTACACAGAGATCATACAAAACACTATCTTATTATGCCAATTAAAGTTATTGGGCTTATTTATTTATTTTTTATGTTAGTGGAGGGGGTCAGCAATTCAGCTGAGGGGGGGCCCCCCTCCGCAATAGACAGCTGTGGGAAACCCTGACTGTGAAGGTCTTGTTTCAGTCTGGTACCACAGAGAACCACCCCAAACTTTACACAGAATAATATTTCCAACATTTTGTGAGAATGTCCTTCAAATTTGGTTATGAAATGATAACAATATACAACCCTAGTAACCCTAGTACAACATAGTTAAACCTAGGATAGATTTGTAAATAAGCATAACAATCTTGGCAAGACAGACTAGGGGATACTTACATGGGAAGAAACATACTCGATGCAGTCATCTAACTTTGACAGCATCGGTATAAAGCCTTCACTATTTACAGACAAGGTGGGAGAGTTCAATTTCTGCAAAGAGAGAGCATCAACTTTATTTATTTTCAGTTTCAATTCACTTCTTAACAGAAACAAATACAATGTCCTCACTCACATTCCACTCTCGAGACAAAGGTTCTGAACTGCGTATAAACCAAATCAAATGTAAGTACTGACTTACTCAAGTCTCTTTTAGAGTGTAAAAACTGTTAAGTCAAAATCTGTTAATTACCTGTGTCAGACACTTAAACTATACAACTGATTGGGAATGGGGATAAAAAAGTATTAACTATAATCTAGCTTTTTCAGAAGAATGTTTTTGTTCCAAAACATTATTGATTATATTCCTTTTTTTTCTCTACATAATACTTCTGTACATTTCTACAGATCTGTTTTCTTGAGAGAAAAACATTGTATCTTGTAGCAAGATTTCACAAACTCCTTTAAAGTGGCAATCTCAAAGATCTCTGTTTAGTTCTCTTTGGTGGCACCTATGGCGAATAGCGGTAATTGCAGGTGTGTTTAACTAATTGTGCTGCTTGTGATTAAAAACGCATGGCGGGAAAGTCACCACAGACACCTTGTACTTAATGCTTATAATACTGCAAATGCAAGGGCTTTAATCAGTGGGCCATAGCCTCAATCACCATTGTGTTACCTCATTCGGCGATAGATAGTGACTTAACAGACATTTATTTAAATGAAAATCTTCTGAGATCTTTGAGATTGCCACTTATATAAAATATAAATATAAATATAAAAATTCAGTGAATGTTCTACAATTATCTAAATGTTCTGAGGCAGAGATGTGTAACGGCAATGGATGAAAAAGAAGATATCCAACTTACCGTGTTTATGTTTTCCAACTCATTGAAATATGACAGTTTCTGCTGTATGCTCTCTGCTAAGTCCACAAGCTCTGACTGCAAAAAAAGAAATAGAAAGCCACGTTTAATATATATAACGTATAATACGTATAATAATAAATAATGGCAAAGATTTTACTGTGGTTCAGCGTAGTCCAATTTATGTTTGTGAACATGAACAGCTCTCTCCCAAAGCAAGAAACCAGAGAACTAATGTGTCAGCACGATGAAAAAACAACAAAACACAAAGAGTGAATAGGATATGGTTCTTTGGGAGTGTTCTGAATTAGCAAATAGGAGTATGCATGTGCATCCAAACCAAAGAGGGCAGATGCTGAGCTGAAAGTTAGCAAATCATAAACAAAAACAGCTCACACTGCAGGTCTGTCCACTTATTTATTGTGCCAAGGTGACGTTTCGTGCACAACTGCTCTTCATCAGAGTAAAGTGAGTCTAAAACACTGGAGCCCTGCAGTGTGCCTGCAGTGTGCAAGCTGTTTATCTGTTTATGAGTGTCCTGAATTAGAAAATGTATCTACTCTCATCCCCAGTTAAACCTCCTGGTTGCGGTCACAGGCATCTTTACAATCCTTCCTATATCACTACCCGTGGAACAGTTTCAGATTATTCACCTTGCTGGCATCACAGGTTTACGTTCTCTGGTTTCTAGCTTTGGAAGAGGTATTCATGTTCGTATACATTATTAATTGGTGTGTCCCAGACCATAGGAAAAATCATCAAATGAAAGACATAAATAAATACTTTACTGATTTAAATGTGACAAGTGTTATCACATCCACATAGCATATTTTTTTACTGTTTAATGACAGTTAGGATAGCATGCCACTTACCTGTTCTTTTAAGAGTTGTTCACAGGCCTCATGTAGGGTGCCTGTCTTATTGGACACAAATAGGTACTGCTTCTGAAGGGAGTCCAAGTGCTCAAGGGCTGCACTGACATCTTTCAGAATAGCATCACATTGTTCCTGGTAGCAGTTAAGATGGTCTCTGGTTTTCCTAAATACGAGGCAGAAATGTAAGCTATTGCCTTACTTAATGATAGTTGACGCTGCCCTACTAGTGAGCTAGATTAAAGTTATAAATAACCATGAATTGACTTTGAAAGAAACACACCTCTGCCTGTCCTCATCAAAACAAGCACATGCCCAGTAGATATGACATTCATATCAGACAGGCATAGTGCAATGAAGATGTAAAAGTAAAGTCACCTGTATTTCGCTCCCTCCTCCTGGTCCATGTTTGTCTGTAGCTTGGCGAACCAAGAAAAGAACTGCAAAACAAAAGGACATTATAATAAATATATAACTATACGATAACCATGCATCTGGCCATATACAGTATGCAGCTGGTGACAGTATACGCGCTCTGTTGGTAAATGTAGTCCAAAGGAGGCACCTGTTGTGCCGTCTCTATCCTGTCACTCTCCATGTCGAGCATTTGGAATCCCTTGAGCAGGACGTCTTCCGTGGAGGCGGGCACGGTGGTCGTGAACGGGGAATGCAGTGATCGCGACGAAAGGCTGCACAGGTCCTCGATGGGCAACTGAAAAACAAACCGCAGCGCAACACATTTTCAACAAATCTGCAAACTTTCATCAGAGGTTGCCCGGTGGGCTTGACGTGGCGGAGTGTTGTGGCAGTGTCTTCGCTAGACTTACCGATGGGTACTACTAGACAAATAACTGGCATTGCAAGATAATATATGAGCGTTAACAGCTAGTAGTGATGCATAATACATAGCTGCCTGCCAAGGAATAAACCTGACTGCTTTTCTAAAGTAGCATCCCTGTTAGCTAGCTAGCTGGTCTCGGTGTCACATCTTACCTCGGAGGGAATTGATAGCGTCTCAGCGGCAGCTCGGATCTCCAGAATGGAGTCTGTTTGTTTCTCTGTCAGCGGGGCCATAGCGTCGACGCGGCGGTCCCATAGTGAAAGTTTCTCACGGGTTTCCTTATCTGTCAGATCCAAGAGAGAATGATCTGTAGACGCCATCATCATTTTGGGACAGTACTACCAACAACGTCAGCAGCACGCAGCTGCTTCCTGTTCCGGGAAAGTGGGCGGGGCTTGGCTAAAGTATGCCTTGTATTGTTTTGATCAGTTTCAACAGATTACAGTGGAAAAATAGTCATACTAAACTGATTAATTAAAAAAAAAAAATTAAAAGACTAAGCCGCGGCAACTATGCTTAAGGACACTGTCAGACAAAAAACTAACGTTAAATGTCGCATATTGCAACGGAGACACTGGGATTCACTTTTGTTTCTATTCTTTCTTTATTTCTATTTCCTTTCTATTGTTTTATTTCTGGGGATTGGGGTATTTTTTTTATTTTGGAATGTACATCATTGCTATATAATGAGGCTTGACACTCATTTCGATACAGAAACAGAATGAGACCGCAGACTCTGGAGAAGCTCCAACAATCCAGGTCAACCCAGGATGTCCTCCTCTGAAGAGGATTGTTGTGGACAAATACGTCTCTGTCTATTGGACGGTTTGTAAAATAACATCCATACATTTATATTATTATTAGTAGTAGTAGTAGTAGTAGTAGTAGTAGTAGTAATAGTATTACAGAATAACGTGTTTCTCACTTATTGTAGTTGTCCATATGAATGTGCTAAAATCCACACAAATTGTGTGGTGCTTTCAAGTGAGACCATACACATTGGGCAAGGGTCTTGGTCATTGTACCATGGGAGTGCCTTGTGGCAAAATGTATTGTCACTGGACTCATACAAAGAATTATGGGATAATTTTAGGAAGGCAGTGCTCAGTCTGGTCTTGTCTGAAAACAGTTTTCTCCCCAAGGGCAATTATTATAACCTGAAAAGTGGAGTTAAATATCAAAGGTTGTTTTTCCTCATGTCTCTTGATCATGGACTTTCCCACGAAGCCTCTATGACTCCCTAGGATTCTAATTGATCCTGACAAGTATTTCTGGGTAAAATGAGGCTAAAACCTATAGTAACAAATTACAGTTACAAGTACAGCACCACCAGGTGGAGCCCCGGGACATACCTTTAATCTGCCATTAATAGATTAGTTATTAGTCACCTGGAATCTGCAGGTTTTTATGATACAGCATTTTCTTAAGGATGTACATACTGTACATGTGACATTCAGAACAAACGATCATACTGTCAAAGGCCAGTGGTGATAAAGATGCTTTGAAATAGTAATTAACTTCTGAAGTAATGGCTGAAGTTATTTATAGTGGTCCAACCTACCTATTAAGTCGAGCCTTAATAATTATGCACTTGAAGATTATCCCCATATTGTATGGAAATGCTCATAAGCAAACACATTTGGCAACATTTTCTTTACCGCCTACAGCCAGATTATTCATTCTTTTAACCATAATCCTGCACTCCCTCAACAACACATTAGGACTACAGTTATACACGGGGGAGTCTTATTTGTCAGCTAATAAGTGAACAGCCTGCTTCAGAGGAAATAGAGCAACCCTGCACAGTGTATATTAGGTTGGCACTGTATTAGATGTCAATTTAAGACAAATAATGGTGCTTTCTGAATTCTGAGGCTTAAGCAGAAAATGCTCTACACCTGGTAGATTAATAATATCAAAATGGATACTAGCGCTTTTTTTAATAATCAATCTATCTATTGATGGCATCACATGACACTGGTTAGTCAGGTAACCTTGAAAATGAAATATTCTTGCCCTTCTTGTAAGTAAATTCAAGTAGCTGCTCCACTTTGACTGTCTGTAATTGTTGAACTGCTACAACCTGAGGTAAGTCATTAGTTTTACCAGATGCCCAAAACCCTAAATTATAAGATTGTGTTGTTTGACTTTGTAACATCTTTCATCTCTACGGGAACACACAGAATGGTAAATAGTGGCTAAATTGCTCTGCCCTGCAAGACATTTGGTATGTGCTATACTCTGCAAGGACTCTCTGTTTAGTCTGTCTCTGTTTAGTCACATGTTTATCTTTATAAGATAAAGCAGTGAAAAAATAAAGGATTTGCAGTAATTAAATTTTCTGTTTACGCAGATACATTCTTTTGATACAATGTTCTTTTTATGTTGTACACAGTGGCTAAGCTGCACAAATCAGATTACAGTTTTAAAAATCGTCATGTTTAGAAATTGCTTGAGGTGCATAGTGTCTGCATAATGAAATCCTTGCAAATAAAGGTCACATTACAAAATCAATGTGCCATAATCATTAACCAATACATCTGAATAAGATTTGACATTTTATCTGCAACATATTATATGTGATCAAATAATAATGACAAAATGTGTACTACTATGCCCCAAGGGGTATCCTATTAACCTAATTCTCTATTAGATGCATGCAAACTACATCCATGGCTTCCAGTGCAGGTTGATACACACACACACGTACACAACTTCCAACCTGCAAAGGTCTCGGTGGCATCATATAGAGCAGGCTATCTTCATGTACTGTACTAAAGCTTCCATATCCCCAGGGTGTCTGACAGAGAGGTCATAGTCAGTTCAGATTTTTTTTTACTGGTCTACTTTAGTTGAAAGGAGGCCTTGCGATATTCAAGCCATGTTACACGAGGACAAAAAGCGATGTCACAGCAAATCCTGTCAGAATTTGAACATTGTTCAGTATGGTGCAGAAATGGACCAACGCTTTTCTCACACGGTGCTCGAACATCTTTAAGTGTGAAATCTTATCAAAGCGTCATCTTCAAAGGCCTATTTTTAAGCACGCCTCTTCAATGGTGGAAGAAGGGGAAAAAGACAGAGGATAATTAAATGAAGTCAATTTTTATTACATCTTCAACACAGAAAAACTTGAATGTGAAAATAGAGTTGCAGTGCTGGCCTGTTAACAAGTGGTCTTCTCTGTGTTTGAACCTGGAAGGCCAACGTGAGGAAACTGATGATCTTTTTAGCGTTCAAGTTTTCTGCTGCGTTATACTTATGAGAGAAGCTGCACTACTCCATTCGCAATTAATAAATAATTTAAAATTATTTAAACATTGATTCCAAATTTACATTTCTAAGAGTAATTAAAATAATATCTAATCTGTTTCTTTAAACTATTCTGTGTTTCTTTTCTTAGAAAATAAAGAGGAGGAGACATTTGGAAAATAGTGTGTAGCTAGGCATTAGAGTTTAGTATTGACAGGCTGTGTGCTCAAAGTGCTATCACTTAAAAAAAACGCTCAAAAACATTTGAAAATAGTCTATAAATATTTTGCGTTACATACAGGTATATAACCTCACAAAATAGTAAAAGCCTCATAGAACCAACAAGAAACAATACAGGGTAGATAGTTTACACTATAGGCCCTTGTCATGACATGCCAAGATCATCGCTTGAACTCAAAGTTCATCCTCACTCTGTTAACACGTGTAGGAAACGATGTCACGGGCCGACATGAAAATAACCACAATTTGTTTGTAAGCAAATCTTCAAAACTAACGAGCAGAGTACTGTACATAAATGTGCAAAGTAAAAAATAGATCTGCACATCTGTAAATTATTTCTTGAATAATTCTAAAAAGATCAGTTAACTGAGACACCTGCTGAGCCACTGGTTTTCTCTGGTTCGGCTACAGTTTTCGTCTCGCTCGTCTCACAGTTAGACAGCTGTGGCTGCGGTTGTTCCGGTTCTGGCTGAACGATGAACATCCAGCCGGACAGGTTTTCAATTGTGGCAGTCGGTCCCCTCTAATTGATCTGGGATGGGCAGTCCGGTAAGGACCGTTAAACACTTGTTCCACACGTTGAACACGGGGCAAACCGGCTGGGAGAAGGCGATGTCGAAGGTGTACAGGTGCTGAGATGCGACGGCGTCGTAGAAAGACAGAGACCCGGAGTCGTAGTCCAGCAACACCCCGATGCGCCGCAGGTGCGGGGACGGCTCGATGGGCATCTCCTTGCTGTTGTGACGCACTACCCAGGAGTTGTTACAGCGAGACAGCACCCAGGAGGCCGTGTTCTTGCCTACCCACTCATGTTTCGGCGCTGACTTGTAAGCGACGCCCACTGCAAACCTGAAGAATATTACAGTAAGGCAGCGCAGTTTCAATAAACAGGTCAGAGCTGAGGTCAGCGAGTGACGCATACATTTCCATTGTGAAAGACGCAGGTTGTTATCCTTACCATGTACTTCCTCCTATCAGAGCCTCCCAGTAGTGCCGGCCGCTGTCAATGTAGACGTTGCCCGTGACACCGTAGCTGCTCTGGCTGGTGAAGCGGTCCTGGGCGTGGCTCTTCTTGGATGACGTCTCGTCCCTCTCCACTGTCAGGTTGTCATGGGACACTTTCAGTTTCCGGTGAGCAGACTTTGGGTCCAACTTGAATGGCTGGCCTACAAAAAGGTAGCGATTAGATTTTCTTTTTTTTCGTTGTTATTTTGTACGACGAATTAGTGTTCAGTGATTTTCTTTTTCGATTTCAGTACTGCTGTTCAGATGTTGAACATAACGTACTGTTGGTCTTTAGCTTCCCAGGTTCACTGCTGCGGTTCCCAGCCTGGTTTATGGCCTTGACGATGAACATGTACTTGGTGCCACATTGCAGCCCGTGTACGGTGTAGTGGTTTTGTTTGATGTTCGGTACTATCATCCAACTGTCAGCTGAGTTACACAAACCTGCAGCCCAGACACACACAGATCATTAATCAGAAAGGATCAGAGTAACAACCAACGAATCTTTACGAGATTTGTCGGGTTAGAGGCGCCTTCAGTGTTTCATATCAATATATGGGAGAATACAGTGCAATTGTATATATTGTTTCAACCTCCTATAGCTGCTATTTTTCTGGGAATGAGTGACCCATCAAATATAATAGCATTACCACTCCACCACAGTATGCTTGGGCACTGAGGCAGAAGAGTGCAAATTGCTTGATTGAGCATGCTGTGACCTTGTTAGGGCAATCTATTCAAACAGTCTGCCACTCACTTCATCCAGGAGGCAATATCAAGTCCATGAGCTGCAGCTGTATAGGAATCCAGTCTAACTGGATTAGATTTCTACATTCTACCTCTACATCTGCCCTAGACGAATCCGTGCAAAAATAGATTTTCTTTTATAACAGCTCATTATCCACACAGAGGTAGGAGAGCAGAGTTCTGCTCCACCGCTGCCAAGATAAATACTTCAGTTCATCTGGGTAATGTAATGAAAAACCAACACAATTTAAAGTCCTTCAATTAAAATCCCTTTCAAATCCCCCCTTCATGGTCATTGATGTTTTCCACAACAAAAATGGCACTCCCACGAGGAGAGCTGTATAAAGAAACTTACTGACAACGTTAGCTTGGCTAGTGAAGATGGCATACTGAAGTTCATACGATACAACACAGAACTCATCGTCTGACGTCCAGTGAACGGTGATCGTGTCATATGATGCTGTGCATAATTCCTCACGGATTACTGGTGGATTAGGTGCTGCGATGGGAAAACAAAGTCAAAAGTCGTTTTAAGACAGCAATTATAGTCAGTGGATTGTTGCACGCATAGCAAGGAAATAAAGAAAAATATCAACAATCCATTACAGAGAGCTGCTTTGGTGAATAGACCTTGTAATTTTTTGGTATTATTATGACAGCATTAAGCGCTGTAATAGAGATGGTTTACGGTCCCTAAAGCTATCAGGCAGCCGCAGCCCTCATGCAGAGTCAAATACACCGTGCACAATATGCTTACAACTTGAATAATCAAAACCCTTTTCTGGATATGAAACCTCAACTGCATGCTACAATTTGAGCCTTTCTGAGTGTTTTCTCTCAAAAGGAACAAAGCTAGGGCTGAAATATAAGTGGCCATTGTAAAAATTGTATGCACTCATCAGTACCGTAAAGTGGTTTGGGTAAAAGCATATATTAAATGTCACATTTGCCTATGTTACAGTGCACATGAATTCAAGTACCTCATATTATTATAGGTTTGAAAAAGATGATAGGTTTGAAAAAGATGAAAAAGATGTAAAAAAAATCTAAGCAAATCAATCTTATAAGACTGTCATGCCGAAAGAGACACGATATGGTAATTCACACGATAGGTTTTGTGACAAATAATAAAATATCATGCACGTAACTAACAAGGCCCCACTCACCTGTGAGGTAATCCAAGCTCTCTAGCATTTTCTTCTCTCTTGTGAAGTCCAATGCAAAAGTATCAAATGTGTCGTTCAGGTTTATTTCTGGTATCAGGATTTGAGAGGAGGCTGTTGCCATGGACACTCTGGAACACAAGAGCACATTGAGAAATGTCAGTTTTATATATGAAGCCATTGGAAGATACTGTAGCAATTCACTGCGCCTGTTCCCTCACCTCTCACAGATACTTTTCGCTGTCTGTAGGAAGCGGGCGTGGTCTGTCTCCTTGAGAGTTTGGTCGGCCTGAGTGATGAGGGAGGACGATCTCTCAACGCACTGCTTGCAACTGGCTATCTGCTGGGTTAGTTTCCTTAACCGTACAGACTTAAAAAACACAAGGAAATGTTGAGTTAGCTATCGGACACAAAGTTTGCACAACCTGGATGTTCTGTGCAATTTGAACTTGCCAGTTAGAAATATGAAAACAAAATGGCCAACATTTACCTCTTAATTTACATCTTAAACGTTGCTAACTACAAACTATTTTAACACACGCTTGAGTTTGGATGACAGTAACGTTTCCTGGGTTCAAGTTCAAATCCCCCAGAGTTTTTCCGCCTAACTGAGCCTCATAGAGAGCGAAAGCTGGTGCGTGTCTCCTAAACAGAGCCTGCCCGTAGCGCTGCCGTCGTAACCGGACCCTCCTAACCTTCCCCTTGGGAGAGAGCCCGCCCCCGTTGGCCGTGAGGCAGAAACGCAGGCTCTGAACCTGACAAGAGGCACGGGGCGAGGAAGGAAGCGGTCCTCCTCCTGAGAGGGAGATCACAGGAAGAGGGGCTGATCTTACTCTGACACTGAACATGGCACAGCATGCCACGGCCTCTCTAATGGCATCTAATGGGGGAAAGGGAAGGGAAACGATTCAAGAGGCAAAGCACATTCACTTCTCATGCATAGACGCTGTGCCAAAACTACTCCATTACTGCGAGCAACGCTTCCAACGCTGAGCCCAGGACAAAGCAAACAAATTAGCTGTACAGTTCGGGGAGTCTTTTTAAACAATGGGCTCACAAGCCAAGAATACTAAAGGATATAAAAATCATGCATCCAAACAAATCGGTAGATGAATGTATATAATTGCCCCAGAAAATATAGAGTTATGTATATTGAATGGAGCATGATGCTATCCTACTAGTATAGTACGATGTTGCCAGCTTTCTGAGCATTGGGAACAGAAGTAGAGGATTAACAAGACAGTCTGCTCTCTTCACTAATCATCACTACACATCCATTTTGAGGGGCAGTTGGCAACAAAGACGTATACCGGGCACAAACAAATAAAACTACTATCCTTCCCAAAATTAAATCAAGCCATATGCTGCAGTTGAACAGGGAGCTTGAATTCTTTTTTAGATAACAGCAACAGCATAAGGTAAATACTTCAAATACAGAAACAATACATTGCATTCAAGGTTCAAACAAAGATGACTATATACAGATGGTTATATACAGTATACAGTATATTAATGTTTCCTTGTTGGTGTTGTTAGCTAACTGTACGGGTTAACGACTAGCTAGTGGTGGCGGCGCGATACCTTTCCTTCCTTTATCTTGGTAGCTATGATTTGTCTTCTCTGCTGTATGATGTCGATCAGCAGGTCACATTCTTCAAGCAACTTGTTTTCTTGTCTCGATGCGTTTACCTAGCGAGAAGATGGGGTTGGTTTAGAGAGAGTCAATAATGACTGTGTTTGGTAATTAATTTGATTTGACAGTGGGGTAAACTCCACAAATTCATATTCATTTATGCTGTACAGATGGGTGCATTTCTTACTAACTACATAATTTAGCAGTTTGCTCAAGCCCCAGGTGACAGAGCACACAGCATTTCACATCTTAGATTTGGATTACTTCATCACCCGCAGGACAGGCCTCAGGTGGCAATAAACTGAGCTTGTTCACAGTTGGTGGATTTCCACAACATACATGACGTTCGGTAATCACGACGAAGGCTTTTCCAGCTGAAACGTGTTGGTTTTAAACGTTACACTGTCATTGTTAAACTGTCGAGCGTTACTTCATTCCCAAAACATGTTCGCAGCGACAGTCTCTCTTACATTCCCACGCAAAGGGATACTATGACATTTCAAATTTTAGTGTTGGTTATATCACAACAGGCATGCGGCCAGATTTCCTTCAGATAATCAAAAGTATGTTAGTGTAAATCTAGAATTTACTTTGGCATGGCTAGGAGAAATAAGGAACAAACTTTACGCCATGCCATGATTTTGATGATGATTTGATCAAAAGATTTAGTATTTTGATGGGCCTCTTGGAGATATTTGTTTATGTTAATTTAAGCAAAGCCAACGACTACACAAAACATAGGCCCACTATGTCCTTTATTTTTATAGCTTAGCTTGGTTACCCTGAACCTGCTCAGATCATTGCAAACTGCATGCAAAAATTACCCATAGTAGCTGACTTGAATAACTCAGCTTTAATCTATTTTAAAATGTCATCACTGCAGCAACTAATTCACCATTGCCTTTAAATAAACAAAAACAATTCAGACAACAGCAATGTCAGTCTTTAAAAGGAATGTCTTAAATAGGCGGTTCCGTTAAACAAGATATACTACAGAAACTGGGAGAAGAGCCATCCAGACAGACATCCTTACCTCCACATGTTGGCAGGTCTGGATAAGTTTACCCATCAGAGTTTCGAGCTCGTTGGTCCTCTTGATCAGGCTGCTGAGGTTGGAATCCAGAGCTTGCTGTGGGAACAAAATTGACAAGCAATATTTCATCGTGCACTGTCCCCTCATCAAATTGTAAACAGCTGAATGGATCTTGGAAAAGAGTAAAGTGAATGGGATCACCAGGACCATATTGTGTCCAGTGGAACAGGATAAGAAGCAGAACTAACAGACAACACTTTCACTGGGTATGGCTCGCTACGTTTGGTCCCAGATCAGTCAGTA
>OMKK01003338.1:7150-57065 GCA_900302305.1 Polymixia japonica | reverse complement strand
TATATGATGTACTACTCACACTCTCTGTAGGTAATTCAGATTCATTCTACCAGTGAAGATTCTACGTAGGTTCATTTGAAACCTTGCCTGGAAATGTATAAAGTATCTGCCTCATATAGCAGGTAGGTTGCATTCAAACTCTGAACCCATAATTTCACAGTTAACATACTGTATAAAATATTAAACATCTGACAGGGTACAGGGTAGCTGTGCTAGATCAGAGGAGAACAAACACCCATCCAGACAAATGTGATGATGGAGATGTCACACACACACACACACACACACACACACACGCACACACGCACAAATGGGCAGAAAGAGAAGCACACACAAACGTACTGACCCACAGTGTCTGCCCATTACTTCCAGGATAAACGTCCTCTGGTGGCTGTGGAGAAGCAGATCGAATGTCATCTTAAATGAAGTGGACCAACTGTCCAGTCAGAAAGGATGAGCTGCAGTGCAACAATGCACATGTGCACATCCGCTCTGTAAATCTGATACTGTGAAGCTCCAACTCTGTGTATAGGATCTTGCAACTGGACTACTTTGTCAACATGACAACCGTAAACATTCGTAAATTTGTTAGTGGTCAACATAGTGAGAATTCTTTCTCTTCAACTCTGTATTAGTGTGATGAGGACGTTTTATCTTTAATCTTCTCTCTCTTATCTTAATCAAATCTATATTTTTTCGTTGTTGTAGTGTTATCAGTATCAGTATTTGCTACTGCAATGTCCCGATCCCCACTCAGGAATCAATAAGGCTCATCTTATCTTAGCTCTCGTCCAGCGGTGTGTGCATGGGCGTGGCTGCAGTGGTGACTGACCTCTGTGCAGTTGTTGTGATGGCATCCACCACCTCGATGATGCGGTGCAGGGCGGAGTCAGTACCAATGGTCATGTCAGTGCCACAAAAGTCATTGTCAATGGAGCCGACCATGCCCACGATGTTCAGGTGTGAAGACTTCTTAGCTTCATCACTGGTAATTTTACCTGGAGAGAAAATGTATTGCAGACAGAGTCAACAATTTCATTCGGTTTTAATAAAAATGACATTATTAGTCAATTCTGAAGATTTTCATGATCCCCTCCCTCCTATCCAAAATATTACATACACAAATGAGACCCTGGGTCTCAATGAGATTTTTAACCTGTGTAAATAAAGGTCAATAATAAATAAAATTATTATGGACTGGAGAATACGCTCTGTGTGAAGAGACCATAGATTCTCTGCCATTATATATATTTTAACAGATACAGCCAAGGGGTTGAGGCCGAGGACTCCATCAAGGTCTTTGGAGATCTCATTGAAGACCCGCCCCCTCGTGGTCACCCGGTCTTGTCTCTCACCAGCTTTGACCAAATCGACCAGCAGCCCGCTCCACTCAGTCCTGAACTGGTTGGCACCGGTCAGACTGCCGTCACCTCCGATCACACACAGGTTGGTGATGCCCAGCTTCACCAGGTTGCAGGCGGCCTGCATACGGCCCTCTCTCTCACGGAAGTCCTTGCAACGGGCGCTGCCAATTACGGTGCCACCCTGGCACGTAAGAAAGGGAATTTTGTTATTAAACCTATTATTCGTTCACATACATTATCTGCCTTTAAAATGGGAAGTAGATGAAGACCATATCAATCTCTATGGTAGGATGTGCATCAAGGTTGATTAAGGTTTGTTAAGGTCTGGTTTGATTACATATCACAGGTGTGAGTGGGTTCCAGTAGGGTAGAATCTATAGAAGTGATATCCTAGCACTCTCCGATGACCTCTGGCCATCCCTGGCCTTGGCTTAGTTTCACACATGCTATGAATCTCAGCTTGTATTACCCTGTCCACTGCTCACTTTCTTCATTTAGACAACTCTTGTGCTAGGTCCAGAGATGGAAAAACCAGGTTCAGCAAACTGCAACAACTAAACCAGCTGGACCTACTCACTCAGCTACTGGCTGGTTTTTCCACCTCTGGGGTCTAAGTGTGCATCATAACCTCCCCTCAACTTTAGCTGCTTTTGGTTAAGGGTCATTACATTACATATAGAACTCATCACCCCATCACAGTTTCTGAGGGATCAGATCTTGTGAAACTTGGAGCAAGCCCTTGTGAGCCTTTATTACATCTAGTTGGTTTTATTTGTATTTTATGTGCATTCATGCGCTGAAGCTATTATCCAGAGAAACTTATATTAGTGAGCAGGTAGAGGGTTCAGTGTCTTGCGGAAGAACACCACAGGATGTGATATTTGTGATTGTGATATGGTGATCGACCCTGCTATGATCTTTAGCGGATAGTGTCTTTTACCGCCACCCCTCTTACTCGCCTGTCATTTTTGGGGCTTAAATTATTTTATTAGATATTCTCCTGGGGTATTAAGTATATGAGATGTGTGTCTGTGTTTCTCCGTTTATGTTTGCTAGGCTACGGACTCACCAGCTGAAGCATCATTGACACACTCTCCCATGTTGCGGGGCGAATGTTGTCTCCTCCGTCTACCAGTCCCTGGTAGCCCTGCAGCACACATCAACGCACATGAAATATTCACATTCATACGCATCAGCGTATCATGTTATGCATCTTAAAAAAAGAACCTAGCAAGCTTGCAAGCCAGAAAACGCTCATGTCACAGAAGCTGAAGTGTGACATGCATGGCATGTTGACCAACGGTATCATGCGTTGTAAACCATGTGATCTACCACCGTACCTCATGAACAAAGTAGACTTTGGCTCCTGTGTAGAGACCCACTCTGACTGTGGCCCTCACAGCCGCATTCATACCTAGGAAACACAAATACGAGATTACGGGGCATATTCTGTGATTAGTGTGGTTTGGTATACACACACTACCACTAAGAGATTAGAGTCAAAGAATACGGTGCAAAGAGTTCGCGACTATGATTGACAATAACGTAATAACAAACACAACTACTTGATCACCACTGACAGGACCTATGTAGCCTTTTGGTGATTTGACATGTATGTCGTTATCGGATTGGACAAAAATAGCAATAGGGACACGGCAGAAACGAATGTCACGTCATGTCAATGTACCATCGTGGCCCTGGATGTTCAGTACAGTAAAGGCCATGGTGCAAGGGCTGTCTTAATGGCCAACACGTAGGGGCTCTTGTTTCAACAGACAACAGCTGTGGAAGGAGGCGGCCCTCTCCTCCATTCCAGAAAAAGGTCAGCCACACTAAAATTAGCCCCAAATAAGTGAAATAGGGGGACACACGAGGAGGACAAGGGGCAGATAAAGCTTTGATGCAAAAGGTTAGGGGCGCATTTGGAAAGATCTAGCAATGATACAAGAGAGCAAAGATAAAACAGATATGGCTGTGAAACAGCGTCCAGCATCCATGGAACTTAGATCAAAGTTGATGGAGTGATTCACTACTGCACTTTCAAGTCTGACAAAGGTAAACATGGTCTGTATGTATGATAACTTAGGTATCTGTAAGATAATATTTAATTTAAGATTATATTAAACAGCTACCTGGAAGGTTAACCCAACTATAAGGGTTTATGGGTTTCATAAGTTTTCAAGACATTTACAAGAGACTGATAGAAAGCTACATTAAAATACAAGTGTCTCAGTGTGCCAATGTTTTGCTAGTGTAGTGACCCCAAGAAGCCATGTTTCTTATCACACCCCAACAGGGTTCAGAGCCAAACATCTATCAACCTGTGACATCTTGCCTTCCAAGGGTGTCACGCTGGCAACTTGGAAATATGTTCCTTGCTCTTTTTGGGCTTTGGCTCTTGTCACGTTCAGGTCACGTTCAGGCAAAACAACTCCATCTATCCTGGAGTCTGTAAGAGTCTGTAAAGACTCATTTTATCTTGCATCAATTCAATGTAAACATGCAATCTCCACTGGTGGTAATCAACACTAACAAAATTGCAACCCCCTCTCTCACACTCCTCGTGGTACGGCCCTCTGCTTACCTTGGGCATCTCCTCCTGATGTCAACACAGCAATGGAGCGACCGACCCCCATCTTTGTGGGGTCCGTGCTCGGAGGTGAAGTCTTGGACATGTTTCAAGGGGAACCGGACGGACCGGTGTCACGGCGAGAGGAAAGGAGAAAAAGGAGAAGGAATAGGGTTCTGCTGCTCTTCCCTCGCTCTCTCTGCTTCTCGGGGGAGTGACGGGTGAAGGCCCAGCCTTTATAGGCCGCTGTTCCTAATCCTGCCCTGAGCCCCCTCCCCTAACACCCTCCCTCACACAACTGAACTAAATATACATCAGTCATCATCAGTCACCTGTATTGGACAGTTACAGAGCATGAAAACACAAGGTACATGGCAGACATGTAACGTGTTAAACAGTTAGAAACACAAGAAACTGTTCATTGTGTAATATGTTATAATTAAGTTCTATCCCACTTCGTTCTGTGTGTTATAATAATAATAAGTATTTTTAGGAAGGTATATGGTCTTGTGGGGTCCTGGTAAACTTGTGTCTACACAAGAAATTAGCCCGAATCCAAAAGTACCTGAAGACAAGTATGAAGAATCTTCGTCAGTATCGTGTCCTTTAGAGTTTATCTGATTCAGAAGCAGCAGTGAATATTTCACAGAAACCATTTTAGTGCCACCGCTACTCTCTAAATACAGAGTATAACAACACTTGCATTAGCATGATGCTCATACAAGCCCCTTGTTACATGTACACTTGCTTCCAGAAAAAGGCTTGAACTCTAGGTTTGGCCCGAGGACAATTTGGGGAATGCAAAGCAACGTACGTATCAGAGCTTTGAGTCATCCATTAACAAGCAACTTTTCAAGGCAATGTTGTGGAAGAGAACAGTCAAAGACTTTTTTTTTAACATTCCAAGAGAGTGGAATGTCTTTACATCTGATGCAAGAATACAGGAATGTGAAATGATATACAACTCATAAAATTCAAGGACACGTCACAGAATGTGAAACATGAAGACGGCACTGCAGCTCTAAGGGTTAAGGTTGGTCCCATGCGCATGTTACCACGGCAATGACGGGTAAATAATCATTTAAAAGAGCTAAAACAAATTCATACATATCTTGAGAAAGAAATATACATTTATTATGAACACTGTACATCTCCAGGATCTCTACACAATATCCTGGTGTGTTGAAATATACATTAATTCTAACTAAATTAGGTTTACAAAAAAAAAAAAAAAAGTTTTAAAAAGTTGAAAAAAAAAGTTATCTCACTGGTGTTTTAATTATTCTAATCTCTCTGTGTAACTAACACTGAACAGGTACGTCACATCAGCGAACAGACTGCTAACGGGATAAGTATTATCAATAATGCTCATCAGTGCCAATATTGGCAGTGTTCAGTAGATTCACTCAAACTTATCTTCTTTTCATAGCCGTCTTAACAAAAGTAATGTTTCTCATGGTTCTGCGTATATAAAGTTGACAATTACCCATCTGTTTCCTCCTTTCATAAACAAACAAACATGATGAATGAAAACTATTCAGCAGGTTGTTAGAGGAAATCTTTATCTAGTGACAAATATTTACAAGAAAAATCTAAAAACATGTTTTTGTAAAAATTATACATTTCGCATCTTGTGGATACTTCATAAAGCTGGCTACAACAGTGCTTGACAAACATCAGTTAAAAAAAAAAAGCAACAGTCTCTTGTCAGTAACCTAGAGAAAGGAGGCTTCCCGCGTGACACTCATCTCTCCCATACTGGAGAGGAGCAGGCTGAGCTGGAGCCAGAGGAGGTGATCGGCAAAAATCTCTGGAAGACAAAAAGCAACAAAACGACATGTTTGCATACTGTACGTCACGTTGCGTTATGCGTATCTAACATCCTGTACGTCCGAATCTTCGGCGCTGAACTCACGGTAGACTCCTGGATGTGCAGGGTGGAGGCCAGAGGGTTTCCGCAGCGGGGCCGTGCGGGTTGGAAGGCAGGAGGCGCGGGGACGGAGGTGTAGGTGGCCACCTCCTCGTCCAGGCGTAGCTCCTCCAGAGCGGGCAGACGCTTGCGCAGCAGCGCCACCGCCAGGCCCGGGGTGCAACTCCTCTGGACCACGAGGTCTGTAATGTAAAGGTTCAAATTCTAGCCGGCATCGTAGAGAACGCGTAACCATGATGCGTACATCAAAAGAAGCGGCATTAGGTGTTTAATATTTGGGGCGGTGCACACATAACGTTGTGAGCTAGATCAGTGAGGGGAACGTGAGGGGAACGTGACGGGGAACGCGCGGGGGAATGCGCGGGGGAACGTGAGAGTCACACGGTACCTCTGTGCAGACTCGGAGCGGAGGGGTTGACCTGTCCGGCTGGGTGGGACCCAGGCGGTTTCTCTTCCCGTGTCGTCAACACGCTGCCGTGTTGCTGCGGCTGAACAAAGCTCTCCTGCGTCTCCACACGCGGAGCTCTGAACAGCTTTTTGCCCGTTGAGAAGAAGATGACGGATTCTCTGTGCGGCGCTTGGAAGAACGGGTGTCCTCCGGTGCTCCTCTGCTGCTCCTCCTCGTCGTCGTCGTCTCCGTGACTCCTGCTGATGTCTCCTTGTTGTTCGGAGTGGGATTTGGTCTAGAGCGGAGGAAGGAGGAAACAAAAGGAACATGATGCAACGTTTCACTTATATTCGATCAAGCGACACGACGTTGGATATGATTTGATGGACAGTTTGGTCTGGACATCCTACAGTTGAGGCTTGGTCTGGGAGCCGCTCCGCCACTGGCTCAGGATCTTTGTCATTTGTGCTCTGCTCATCCTCCTGATCATCAAATAACCTCTGGACAACCTCCTGCCAACACACAGGATGAGAGAGACAAAAACAATTAACAATAGTCACATAAAATTAAATGTATTGTACTGGTTATCATCAGCAGCCATCATCTGGTCACAAAATCCCATGGTTCACTTTAGAACACTTCTGGGCTCATTTTCACACCTACCTGGGATTTAGTTTGCACCTCAGACAATTTTTAAGTCAACTGCTTGCTTTTTTTAGGTTTAGGTCCATGAAAATGCTCGTTTTTTAAAATGATATAAAATGCACTCAAAACTATATACATATACAGTGTCATTAACTGTGATGTAGGTTTTGGCAATGAATTTACACATTTTCTATGTTTAACAGTGTTTAAATGTTTAGCAATGAAAACAAAGATCTATTTTTTGCAGTACAAGTTCACATAGTATATAATCTGGCTTTGGTAAATATTAACCAAATGAAGTAACTAATCACAAGAAAAATGCCAAAATTTCATTAGGACAATATCAGTCATGGGAAGCAGGAACACGTGTTTACAATGAATATAACATGGAGTTTGATGTTGAATGGGGCTTCTATGGAGTAGGGATATTGCCTACACTAATTATTGTATATCTATATTGCAGCAATCAATGTAAAAACTGTCTGGAGTCCATACAAAAGACCAAAGTGGGAAAAAGTGTTAGAAAGCGAACTTCCCCTTTAAACTGTCCTGTTCTCACCTCTTTGTGTGGCTCCAGTTTTGCGCTGCAGTCCTGGGGGCCCCAGAGCCTGGGAGAGCCAGCGTAGGGTGTCCGGTGTGCAGAAGCCAGAAGCCTCCTCTGAAAATAGCAGCGTTATGAGATAGAGCAGTGATTGTCATCGTAGGAGAGTGTTATAAACGTAGACAGAACCTGGACATACATGTATACTGACCATGGAGGACTGATGCCTGGTTTCCGGGACTCTCTGGGGGGTCCACTTCATCACCGGAGTCTCTCTGAGAGCTATGACTGGGGATAAGACAGCCATGTCACATCAGGGATCCAAAACACAGAAGATAGTGCGTTAGGTTTCAGGAGTTAAAGGATAACTCAGGTCACGGTGAAGCTTAAGCCCATTTTCGAGCGTGCCATCTCTCTCTTCTGAATTTCATGTGGAATGAGAGAAGCAGTTATCATGCAACTTATTTTTCTACCTCAAGATACCATTCGCTTTCATTCGACTCCACAAGATATCAAAACCAAATTTCGGAGATTGCAAACCAATTGTAGTAACGTAATCCGTGACAGATGTGTGCTTCTACAATTTCTTTGCTAGCTGCCGCATAATAAATAATAAAAAAGTTGATTTGTGAACGAAAAGTTGTTCAACTCGAACTACATTTGAACCCGTCCTCTGTGGTTGTGTCCCGCCTCATTTCAAGCATCCCAGCTGAGTTTTTCTGCCTGAAAGTAGTCCCTATGAAATGGATTAAAATAAGATGCTAAGAAAGCATCTTATTCTTCAACTTGTAGACGCAAAACCTCAGTAGCTCCTACTGATCATAAAAAGCTAGTTTTTTTTATATCCACTATGACACACGTTTCAGAATTTAGGACATACAGGTCAAATTTAAGACTTCTGTGAAATCCACAGAAAAAAAAAACCCTGACAAGAATTTCATTAGGGAAAAGGGGCACTCTGGAAAATGGACTTAACATTCACAATCTACCATTTTGTTGTCCTTTAACAAAAAGAGTAGAAGGGTCTCTTACCCACTGGTCCCCCAGTCGTCTCTGCTCGACTTTTTGAAACAGGTACTCTCTGAGCCTGTGAAGTGAATCATCCCAGTAAATGAAACGCTCCTGTTATTTACTTTTACATATAAAAAAGTACAATCCGCGATTGGTTTGAATGGTCACCTCGCCGCACTTCTGTTTGTTTTGTAAACACTGTGATGTGGCTATTTGGTAGCATTTCACCTAACAGAAAACTTTTAAAAGCCAAAATTCACCAGGTGAAAGATGGTTGTTGCATTCAGCTGTCTTATCCAGAGCAAGTTACAATAGGTGAGAAGGTATGGGCTTAGTGCCTTGCTCAAAGACACTTTGACACCAGACCTGGCTGTTGACGAACACACTGTTGTGCGGATTGAACCCGAGACCTTCTCGTTATGGGACAGTATCTTTAACAACTAGACAATTGTGGCCTTGCATCGTTTTGTTTATAACAAGGTACCATGGTAAGTGTGAGAAACTGAAACCACGGAGAAGTAAATGAGAGAGAACAACACGAGTCTCTGCTCACTGTATAGATTGAGGTGCCCCTTCCTGTGGGACAGGCCGAGTTGCGGGGAGTGGTCCCCAATGGCCCTCCGGCCTTTACCCCCTCATTCTGGAGGATGCTTCGCAGGGCAGTGGGGTCTGGGGAGAACTGCACCGACTTTGCTGGTCCTATAACAAAAACACAGAGCAAACTCACTGAACGAGTTGTTGTTTATCGAATCTTTGTCACTGACCATTACCATAACACACCTAGACATTGCACCTAGACATTATAGTTTTTGCACAAGGGATATCATGTACTAAGAAAAAGAACACAATGCAATAGTGCAGTGTTTCTAAAACTATGGGCTGTGGACTGGCACTGGGTCACAAACGAAAGCCTACTGCCAAATAAATAAAAGAGCAATCCATACGTTAATCCATTTAGTGACACGTGTTAGTTATCGTGTGCTAACGCACCTGCCCATGAAAACTCTACTACACCCAGCAGACTGTGCAAGTATACTAAACAAATCCCGCTGCCCTTCAACATTTGTTGTCACACCTTCGCTTTCTAATATTCTAGTATTTTTTGCCCAAAAAGTGATGCAAGCGGTCCTCAGATGTTGAGAGCCATGTGCTACTGGACCCTGGGACAAAACAAGTCTGAGAAAGGCCGCAATAGTGTTCCAAAAACCTGTTCTCTCAGGCTGCTCATATTGGCGTTGAAGGATATCTGTTCCTGGGTCTCCTTGTGTCTGATATTCGTTGATTTCTCAATTTCAAGCTCTTCATTCATGTTACAGAGGCAACAGAATGTTTCCTTTAAAACGCATCTTAATGCATAGTATCGGCGAAGGTTAGCAGAGGTTATGACGTCATTTATTTCACACGAGGTTTCCAGTCTTGTGCTGACCTGTAGCGGGTCCAGCTGTTTGTCGGCTCTTCATGGCAGACACTCTCTGGGGCTGGGAAGAAAAGAATAGCCAGATGAACACACTGATGGTTATTGGGAACAGACTCAACATCTACAGACGTAGAATTGCTGCACGGAGAAACAGAATTACAATTCAAACAAAAACACATTCAAAAGCAAAGTTTTCTTTGATTTTAGCCAATCAGTAGGCACTAAAACTGTAAAGACCCAAAGCCCTGTCAGATGAGTACAGTCAGAGACCGCTGTCTCTCACCAGGTAGTTATAGGGTTTAGTGGCTGATGGAGTTGCAGATCCCAGGCCCATGGCACCGACTCCCTCATTCTTGAGGATGCTGAGCAGGGCTGTATGGTCAGGCTGGAAGGCCTCCTCTTTGCCTGAAAGACACAAGACCTCAACCTTGGTAACAGTGATGACTTCCGCCACACATAGGAAAAGAAGAAAATATAGCTTCACAACAAAATCTAAACTAGCGCACAAAGCAGCGGAATTATAACAACTCAGTTTATCACTGAACTGGTAAATGGAGATGACGTCAAGACAACAAAACACTTTACTTACCGGCTGAACCATTAGATAAATTAACATGGGGGGCAGCCTGCACAGTCTGGCTGATATGATGGGTCTTGGATGAATCTTTAAGACTGAGTAGGTCCAAGTTATTCAAACACGCCTCTGTACTTCCTTGGCATTCCTGTGCTAAGGAAGTGACAGTATTCTGCATAGTGTTATTATTTGGAATGTGTGATAGAGGATTGGACAGAGCGGCTGAGCTGGTAGTAAATGTACTGGAAGGTGCAGGCTGTCCAGACCTGTGTAGTGTAAGGCCTGCAGCCTTAGCTATCGGTTTGGAAACATGAGAAATCAAACAGTCAGTGCTGGAACGCTGATTTTCTTGAGGCTTTTCTGTTCGACGGCTTGAATCCCCATTGCTCTGTGTCAAGACAGCTGGACTGGCTTTTATCATTGCCAAGTGATGGGCAGTAGAGAGGTGAGCTGCATGATCGATGGCAAGCTTTGTATCGTGGGTATTAGCAGCAGCAATGGACATTTGTTTTGCATTCATGTTCTTTGTTTTTGGATGGGCATTTTGCAGAATCTTTTCAGGTTGGGTAGCTCGGTTGCCAGTCCTTGATGTAGCAACTGTTAAAAGCCTTGGATTTTCGGTTGCCATTCTCATAGTCTTGGGCTGAGAGAAGTTGAAAGGCACAGGCTTGGTGCATGGCTTCTTTGTCCTAGCTTTGCCCTACGGGAAAATGACAAAGTGTAGTGAATGTAACAACAGCCATTCTATTAAAGTAAACAGTGTAGTCTTCCAGTGAGGATTCACTTACAGCCAGGGGCTTCTCCTCCCACCTCTTGTGGGACTGAGTGAAGTCCAGAGGAGTCTGAAGATGCAGCGACTTTGCAAGCACTGGAAGCCTACTTATACCTGGCCTCGCCTTTTGACTGTTTCCTGAGCTGCCCGGGTCCTGATTCTCAATATCTCGTTGGGAAAGGTGAGGCACAGACAGGTGTTTAGAAGGCTTTGTGTCGGCAGGCATTTTGTTAAGTTCATTCTTCATTCTGTGTAGAGAGAATACGTTTATAGTACTAATGACAGCCAGAAAGTAGTTTGATGTCAACTTGTAAATCCTAACATCTAGCACAGCCATTTTACCTCATATGGTCACTGTGGATTTTGTTCTGATGTTGCAGACGAAGTACTGGCGAGGAGTCCATGATGACGCAAAAGTTCTGGAATACAGACAATCCTGCAACAAGTAGGATAAATGCAAATGTGAATGTTGAAGTAAGAGACAGAAAATGAAACATTGCATAATTGCAGATTGGGTACAAGTATAGACCATGTATACTACATTCATGCATCACACACCAGTGAAGAAAATTGACATTAGCCTACAAGCTACAGGACAAAAAAGTCCCGAGTTCTGCTCTGGCAAGCAGTGGTTACCAATCATGTGTCATGGAGGGCCGAGAGTATGTTCGTTCCAGTTCCATTCCAACCGAACAGTAGACTAGCTGATTCCAATAACTAGTCTAGCCCTCTCTTGATGTGCTAATCAGTGAAATGACCTGGTCTAGTCTTTGGCAGGAAGGAAAACCTGTATACACCATCGCACATGATGGGTGACCACTGAACTAAAGCAATCAAGCTAGCAAAGTTACATGCCACCAGATGCAAACGATCAATAACTGACAAAGCAAAATACATTAAAAACGTAAAAGGGTGTTGGCTAGCAGATACTAAGCAGAGACGTATTGTTAGACAGAGATAAAGCTACATTTTACAATTTGTTAACGTTACATTAGCACGTTGTGGGTAAACATAGAAGAGAAGAAAAGAAAAGGTACTTCTATAGGGTACATACTTTTAAATTATAACGGGAATATGCCAGTTCCTTCCGTGAATGCGAGTTTTTTTCCCCTGATTTAGTTAATTTCCAAACGTTTAATGATTTGTTCAGGTTTAAATGTCCCGTGTTTTCTTCTTTTGCAACACTGAGATGTCAACTTCCTGGACTCCCAACAGTTTGTAAAAAGCGCGCTGTTCTATTGGTTGTGAACGATACCATACTAACCAATTATTGTGCTTCCCTGGTCACAATGTTATTTTCAACCAATGAGCCGCAGGCTCCTGTAAACAGCTCCATGGTAACGACGCGTAAATTGTTTTACCACGTGATTAGATTGCTTCTTTTGCCGCGATGAACCTTCCCATTGGATCATATCTAGACTGTGTAATAAGGGAAACATAAGGACAACGAGGATAAAATCATATCAACAGCCTTTGGAAGTCTATATGGGTAACATGATGGAATATACACACTACACAGTGTAACATGTCTGAGTTCGTTGTATTGATAACATTGATCACAGTGCAAGAAAAATCTTTATGCAGCCTGCATTGCATTGAAGCACATAGACCAATGCTCTCCGCTAAATTTACATTACACATGCACACTTCTCTGTTTCTTCCTTTATGAAAGCGCCAGGTTTCACTATGATACCAAAAGCCAGTGGGTGCTGCAGAGTATCCCTGACACAGATCTTATAAACGGTGATGTAGTGATACTAAAAAATAAATTATAGCGACAATGCCATAAGGCTACTAACCACCAATATAGGCAAAAATCAATTTAGAAAATCAATCAATCAATCAATAAAAAAAAACATTAAGTTGTGCATTTTCCCATACAATATCCTATTTCCTATAACTCCTGTAACTATACTATAACTACTTTGATATACTATGATAAATTCATAGATTCAGTTAAGATTTATGTCACCATAAAAAGGTTGGTAAATTCTATTCTGCAAATTAAACAAAAGTGGTGAAACTGAGTTTAGGTGGGTTTAGCCTCCACTACATCCCTTAAGCCTTCTTGGCCAAAGAAGTAGGTGTTAGGTTTTACAGTTGGGTTGAAGGCCAGGCTTGAAACTTGTCGGAACCTGCAATCCACAGAGCACTGAAAGCAGGGCCGTGCTGTTATAGTTTTATTACAAAAAGGTCTGGTTGTGCCCTGATCTGAGAAAGTCATGCCATGCTTTTAAAGATTGGAGTGAATGTGTTTAAAAGTAAAGTGGTTATGGTGAGGAGAAGAGAACACATGATAAGCCTTGTCCCTTGCCTGGATTGTTCTAGAGACCTCGGTGTCTCCTCGGCAATCCCGTGGTCCACCAGCAGATGGCGGTGAGTATAAACTGGTAAAGTCAAAGGTCCCACTGACAGTAGCACAGTGCGTGTGGGTGGTGGCTGCCCTTTTCACAATAGGGCCACGCATCAAAAGAAGAGGGAAGAAAAAACTGTTAGTAGAGGAGGAAACCAGAAAGTAATGCTGCTGCAGAAATGGACCTGCGCGCAGAGCTTCTCAAGTCCATTTGGTATGGTTTCACAGCCTTGGATCTAGAGAAGAGTGGTAAGGTGTCCAAGTCCCAGCTCAAGGTGAGTGGAGGATCTTCTAACTGGATGATATTTGATGATGTTTTGGAACACATTTTATCGGTTATGTCTGTGCTTTAACCAGAAATTGTGCTGCGTCGTTTCCTACCTCAGAAGAAACGTGGTCCTGTGGTGAGGAAGATTGGGGTCAAACTGTAAAAAGAGCAACTATAATTTGACAAATGGGAAGAGCTGATTATTTAGTCTATATTACATGGTTCCTCATGAGATAATCCAGTACATACAGCCTGATACATCTAACATAACTTATCATTTCATATTTCCTGTGTGAAACAAACCTTTTTACAGCACACACTTTCTAGCAAGGAATTTGCTCACAATTTATTTCCTATGTAGAGTTAAATGCTCTCGATACTGAAAGAGGGCACACAATATGCAGCTCTGTCAAGCAGGAGAAAGAGAGGGAGAGTAACAGTTTGTTTTCAGCGTGTATATGAATAGGAGCCCTCATCTCAGTGTTGTGCCTTGACCGGGCCATGATGTCACAGCTTGTAGTGCAATGGGTACTCTGGCACTGGACTTGACCAGACAACGGCCTGTTGAATAGAGTATGTTCCTCGCATAAGGTCATATGAATCAAGAGGACATTGTTACAGAAAGAGCCTGCATAAAGTAGAAAAATGTGGTTGGTTATTGTCTGTCTGGTTCTCACCGCTGGGTGTCAACAGAACCACTGTATTCTGTTGATTTCGTCATTATGTCACTCATATTGGCCTGGATCAGACCCCTTTCCAGTCACCTCCAGGTTCCAGTGATGTACTTCTGGCTCACAACAATACCTCATGACTGGGCTTATCCCTCTCATGCCGACAGGCTGTGGAATCTTGGTTGGCCCAGAGACCATGTTCTTACACACACTCCAAAATGGCAAACTGTTTTCACGCAATAGCCTTGAAGCCTTCAGATAGCTCAGAGTAGAGAAGAGAAGACACAGGATGTGGTTATGTTTCAAAACATGGAGGCTGGTTGTCTGATCAAATGTATCAGATAACTCAACATGGTACAAGTTCCCAGTTTCAGAAATTGATAGCAGTGAATATTTTTGCGTGCTTTTATTGAATTAAGCCGTCTGTGATAGATTAGTAGAACTAAGCTATACAGTACAGCAATGATCTTGTTTTGTTCACTGCCATGCTTAACCACGTCATCATTTTTTGTAGATACAGATGCAGTTGTTTCTGAAAATAGTACAGTTCTCCTTGTGAAACCATTTTGTATTTTGCTAGCGCCAGCCCTTCTCTCTGGGTCACATGTACACACAATATGCTTATTATTTTTAATAAAATAAAAATAAAAATCATATGGCAGAGATGCAGCTTCTATGTTTCAGTTCCCTAAAAGTTGCATTTTTCTGAAGAAAGATTACAAATGGGTTTAGTCATGCAGTTATGTAGGTTTAGCCTGTGAGCACTCACTAGATATCACATTCATTTAGCTTGGTTTTTTACATTCCTGTCCTGTACATTTATACGTTGTATTTTCCAGGTACTGTCCCATAACCTGTGCACAGTCTTGTGTATCCCACATGACCCAGTTGCTTTAGAGGAGCACTTCAGAGATGATGATGATGGACCTGTCTCCAGTCAGGGATACATGCCTTACCTTAACAAATACATCCTGGACAAGGTAGTAGACACAGAAATCTATACACTTAGTTTTCTTAGATATTGTAACATTGTATAGTCTATGCCATTATTTGTTTTTCAATATCTAACACAGTGTTTTGTCGTGCTTCATGTTAAATCTCTTCAAGGTTGAAGAGGGCTGTTTTAATAAAGAAAATGTTGATGAGCTTTGTTGGACTCTTACGGCGAAGAAAAACTACCGGCCAGAGAAGAACAGCAGTACTATACTTCCAGAGAAGGACACCTTTCGTCTTTGGTGTCTCTTCAACTTCCTGTCTGAAGACAAGTACCCCTTGGTAATGGTCCCCGATGAGGTAGGTTAATCTAGAATACATTAAGGATTATAATAGAATTATAGGAATCAAAATTATTCATTATGTTACCTTTTTCGTTTTTGAGCTTGTAATCATCAATCTGTTACCTCAGGATGGTTTTAATATTTGCCATCTAAATAAACACCTGAGGAACTGTTTTTTTTTCTTCTTCTTTTTCTTCTTCTTTTTTTCTGTTATGGAACACCACACTCGTCTCATGCCGCAGCAGCGTGGGCTTGTTTCTCACTTGCAGCTTGCATTCTGGTTTCCTGTAGTTTTTTTTTTTTTATGGTAAGGCCTAGCTTAAAGACCCACAGGACTGATTTCGAAATTTCTGAGCTGATACATGCATCCTGGTGCTGTACAATGGCTTCCCACAATCAATCAAGTCAAAAAATGTCCATTTAAGTATAAGTAAGTATTTTGCGGCGGAAAATTACATTTTCTAAGCAGAACCAAAAATGAAACACGATGTGCTCATGCTCTGACGTGGCTAGCCTAGACAGACAGCTGTAAAGTTACCGCCCATGTTAAATAAAACCCTCCGGTTCAAATAACCCACTACGGCTTGTATGCTACAGTTTGAGCATTAGAATCCAATGTTGTTTTGGTATATGCTGGATACACTATCCTCTGTACAGTATAATGCAGCAAATTTAAGAAAACGGAGATGAATTCTCTCCCAAGTGGAGGTCATCATCAAAGGCACCACGTTACCCTGCCTGTATCACTCCCCTTTATGTTCCTCTCCCCTTTCTGTTCAGGTGGAGTACCTCCTGAAGAAGATATGCATGGCTATGAGTATTGAGCTCAACTGTGTCGAATTAGAGGACTTCCTCTCCCAAGATGCAGTGCAGCAGAACGGCTTCAACGTTTGGGCATTTCTGGAGATGATGAACTCAGGGAAGATTACCAGAGGAATTGAGAAGAGCATAGTCAGCATGGCTATTGAAGAAGTATACAGGGAAATAGTTGGTGATGTCCTCAAAGAGGTAGGAGTCCTTACAATCATATCTGACAGCAGACGTTTGTTTTCCTATGGATCCCTGTTTTGTGTCAGTGATAAAATGTGTTGGTTGGATTTCATCCAGGGCTATCTGTGGAAGAAGGGCCAGCTAAGGAGAAACTGGAAGGAACGCTGGTTTACACTTCGACCGAGCAACCTGGCTTACTACACTGGGGAGGACCGCAGGGACTGTCAAGGCAACATAGTTCTAGATGGGAACTGCTGTGTGGAAGTAGGTAGAGAGACTGAGAGAGACTATTATAGATCACAGGAGTTACAGGGTTGACAAAGATGATCAGGAATTTCTTTTGAACTACTCTTCAAAGCTGTTTCTAGACAAAGCACTATTTCCTTGTTAATGTTAAGTACAAATAAAATCCTCTATGTTGAAAAAATATATATGGACAAAACATAATATAACAGATGGAACTAAGGGTTACCGAGCTTCGCATTCATAATGTGATTTCATATTTTGAGGCAACATAAATCTGATGAATGATCCATTTTTAAAGTTAAGTAGGTTGATGGTAATTTGGTTGCTTTGCTTGTGCTTAACCTGAACATTGAGTCAATTACCAGCCCTAAGAAAAGACTAAGAAGCTAAATTTGGTCAAGTTTGCACCAAAAGGGCTTTACTTACTTTTTCAGAGCAGTACAGTTGTTATTTCAAAGAACGAGAATATAATAATGTCTTAAATCAGGCTTTAAAGTTGAAATGAGAGAATGATCAGGCATTGTTTAGGCCTATAAAAAGAACCAAAAACAGCACTTTACCTGACAAAAACGCTTACAACAAATGTATTTTTGGTAATGTCACCATGAAAACACATAGACAAGATGTAAACACTGTCCTCTGTATGACAGGTGTTGCTAGACCGGGATGGGAAGAGGTGCATGTTCTGTCTGAAAACCCTCTCTAAGACCTATGAGATGAGCGCCTCAGACACCAAGCAGAGACAGGAATGGACCACAGGTCAGAGGCGTCTCCCAGTCTTCCTTAATCAGTCACAAAGTAAACACGTACACTGATAACGGCTATTGATATTGATATTTCACAGAGCTCATACCCTCACGTTATCGGCAGTCTAACAGGTTGAATCTTTTATAGCGAGACATTCTAAATCGCAAAACATCATAACACCTGTTTCCTGTCTCCAGCCATTCAAACAGCCATCAGGCTGTATGTGGAGGGGAAGACGTCCCTTCATAAGGATTTAAAGCTTAAGCGCCGTGAGCAGCGGGAGCAGCGAGAGAAGAGACGGCAGGCCAAGGAGGAGGAGCTGCAGAGGCTGCGAGCCCTTCAGGAGGAGCGGGAACGTAAGCTGGCGGAGTTGGAGCTCCTTAAGGAGGCGCAGAAGCAGGCTCAGGCCCTCCTGGAGCAGGATGAGCAGAGGAGGCGCCAGCAGCATGAGCAGCTCCAGCAGGCTCTGGAGGTCCAGCTTCGTGAGGCGGAGGAGGTGAGGCGGGTGGGGTATGTTTGAATGAGATAAGACGGACTGAACGTTTTCGCTCTTCGTCGGCGTCCTTGATGGCCGAAAACGTTTTGTCCATCTCATCCGTAAACTATTTTATTTGTAAGCTATTTTTTTCTTGTGCGTATTGTTGTTAATTGGGATTACGCACCGACTCACCTGAGCGCAGCGGCCGAGCTACAACCTGGGTAATGGAGGCAGGAAATTCTAAGTCCTGTAGAAGCCTAAAGGAGAGAGGTAATACAGTGAGGGAGTCAGAGAGGTGAATTTTTAACCTTTAGGTGAAAGGTGAATGGATGGAAAGGAGAGGAGGAAATGACAAAGTGAAGAAAAGTAGGTCAAAAAGAGGGTGGATTCCATACTTGAAAAAATGGAATTTACCCAGCATGCAGTCCCACGCTGTAGATTTGTGACAGGTAAATAGTTTGACCTTCGTCTTGCTTTGTGTGACAAGGCGCGGGCCAGTATGCAGGCAGAGATGGCTTTGAAAGAGGAGGAGGCAGAGAGGCAGAAGAAGAGGATCCTTGAGCTGGAGGAGATGCAGAAGCGACTGGAGGAGGCTTTACAGCAGGAGATCAAAGCCAGGCTGGATGAGGAGGCCTTCCGCTATGCTCAAACTGGGTAGGGTGTTATATACTATACAGCCCACTCCTAACCACACGCATACACTTATATACACGCATATACTGTATGTGCATGCTTCCATGGTGAGATACAAAACAATATGTTTGAATGACTGGCTTGTAAACAATGTTTGGAGGTGCTGTTCTGTGTACATATAATAAAGTTTTATGTGAAGTTCATTATCTGGTATTAAAAGGAGGTGGTTATATTCCTGAGGAAGTAGAGTTATTAACAGAGGAAGTTGCCTGACAACTGATCTGACTGAGTTGTGATCAGTCAGATACTGTAAGTTATCCGCTTGTTCAAGTGCTTGTCTCAGTCTTTGCTCGTAAAGTGATCTAATGAAATGATCACACACAATCTGAAGGCACACAAAGACTCTCTGTGGATCTAAGCTCACCCACACTCAGAAACATCGTGTTTGTATTAGATTATCTGGTCATCGCAAACAACTAGACATTACACAATAATCCAAACATTGAAATGACATCATTATAATTTTAGAAAAAAACAAACCTATGTTCCCTCTTGTGTACATTACATTACATTACATTACAGTTATTTAGCAGACGCTTTTATCCAAAGCGACTTACAATAAGTGCATTCAATATTGGCAGTTTATAAGAGCAGCTAGTCACTAGAAATCGTACGTTTTAATCTCCGAATGAGCATCTACGAGCAGAAGCAACATTGTGGTGGAGCAGTAACAATTTTTTTTTTTTTTTTTTTTTTTTTTTGTACAGGTTGCTGGCTGACGAAGAGGAGAAGATGAAGGCCCTGATGTCGCTCCAAGAGGAGCAGGAGGAGTACATTTTGAAGACCCAGAGGGAGAAGCAGGAGCTGAGGCAGGAGATGGAGAACAAGTCTCGGGCCCTTGAGGAGGCCCAGAGGCAGTTAGAGGAGGTCCGCGCCAATCGGTACAGAGTTGACCAGGATGTAGTGGTATGAAACAAAAAATACATATAATGTACCCATACAGATTATTTTATCAATTTCCTCTGCGATATAATGGGATTACTACTGGGAAGTAGCATCAAATCAATTAAGATCAAAATAAGCTTTGAGTTGGAATTCGACTTTCTTGGAATTTTGCTGCTGGCTCATAGAGCGGCTACTAAGTTTAGGTAACTTCTACAAAACAGGCTATGAAACCTAAAACTAACTATAAAACCTACTTGAATAAATTAAATAAATCTTTTAAGGAACCTTATCTTTTATCTCTTTTAAGGAACAACCAAAAACTTTGTGCTGATTTGCATTTAACAAAAACCTATATTTGTTGCTCTTCTGACAGAATTGTTAATTTGTTGTTAATTAATTTGATGTATAACTAACAGACTTTTAAGACTGTAGTGATATTTATTTAGTGTGTATCTGTATTATTATAATATTACTGTTACAAAGTCTTTTGCTAGTTGTCTTCTGCTATTCTCCTCAATGAAGCCAGCAGTGCAAAACTTATGTAGGTTTTTTTCTATGCATATAAATATTTGTTTCCTTTATTGCATGTGTTTCTTGAAAGAAATTCTACACAAATATATAGCAAAAATAATAATTAATATTATTATCATCATCATCATTGTTATATATTATTATTAATCATTATATATCTGATTGTTTTGCTGACTGTACATTGCTTGCAGAGGTTTTACAGACTTTCTCTTTCTCTCTGATAGGCTGCCCAGAGGAAGCTTTTCCAAGCCAGCACCAATGTCAAACACTGGAATGTTCAGATGAACAGACTAATGCGTCCGATTGGACCAGGAGGTATGTGTCCCACCTGCATGACAAGATTGTGCATTACGTCACAAGATTGTAACAGATTTAGATTGTTCTGTTTGCCTCTTTGATTCCATTATAGATGCCAACAATTCATGTTATTGCTGTGTGGTGAAAAAAACAATATGACTATATTTCAGTGGTAAACTAGCCACTTTATAGAATAGGTCAATATGAAATAATTACCATCTCTGTTTTATGATGCAATTAAAAATGTTGCATTTTAATTATTATTGCCTCAAAAGCTAAAAATACACCAAATATTATGTTGACAAAAGCAATCTGCAGTTGCTTTTGCTTAAAACTGCTATATGCAATATTCTGCCTCTACCGATAGTGAAGAAGAATTACAACAACAAGTTGTTACAGTTCAAAACAAGCTGGACTTTCCCCCTCCCCTGCGGTACCTCTCCGTCGCTCCTCTCCCTTTTCCATGAAAAACCTCACACACTACAGTTGCCCAGATTCTTGGGAGGAGTTCAATGTCAGGCCAGCAATGTAAACATGTTTTAAAAAAAGAGGGAATATCAACACACTATATCAACACCATAATATCAACACCAACCCGAACTGGCAGACATTTGTTGCGAAGATCGTATTTCACTGAACGTTCACAGAGCAGTCTTTTTATGTTATTTTACAAAGCAGACTTGAAATGCCCAACCTCTTTCTCAAGTAATGTAGGTCACTAAACATCCTTCTTGTGGTTTGGTGCACCAAAGAAGCACCTGCTACAAATGTCACAATATTTTTTTTCCTCCATAATAGTATACTTAAACTTTTATGAAAACTCTTTTTTTCTCACTGTAAAAAGACATGCTTCGTTCTATTTTTTGTATGCTTACTTCCTGAAATTGGATTTGTTCTGGCACCAGATAGTTACTACTCTATTTCAGTATCCTTGTGTCATATTTGCCAAACATGTCATCTCACACACTTTAATCTGACTGCATTTGCTAATTAGAAAATGTATGCTTTTTTTTCTTGGTCATAGCATGACTATGACATAGTGTGACGGACACTAACTGTTTTTCTTGTCTGATGCTTCTAGAAAAACGACCATCGATAGGAGGGTCTTTCACTTCTTTCCACATCCCCACACAGAGAGACCCTGGCCTGCGACTCAGAATGCGATCGGAGGAGCAGGATGAGGAGAGCAAGGAGAACGTTGACAACCGTGCCGGGCTTGAGGGCGACAAGCGCCTCTCCCATGCCTCTAATGGAGACATAGACATTCCATAAGAAAACTAATCAGAGAGGCTGTAAAGGTCACTTATAGCCACACTATGAGTTATGCTGATGAGAAGAGTATCAGCTACAAGAGCATGAGTCAACCATGTAATATGTGAACAGCATTTCCACCACCTTGTAACTGGAAGACAAATTAGCATAAGTGAAAAAGCAGGAGCTATAGATTAAAGACAGAGTTTACTGCCATTTGTATTAAACGTTGAATATACTCACCTCAACTCATCTCAGCAGCAATTTAAAACATGTTTTAATAAGGAACTGCATTTGTAGAATTCACTGTTTACTAATAGTCTAATTAATACTTTGCAACCTGTGTGAGGCCTGCTCTGGTCACAAACAATACCTCAGTGTGGAGAAAACAAACGTTAAGCATGTTATTTCATCTTAAGAAAGTTGAGACTGCAAGGTCATTTGTTGTCAGAAATCCATTATGTAGATGGGGAGGCAAATTAATTCTGTTCTGTATTATAGATAGGTGAAACATTTAATCTTATTTCTTTTTTTATTGCAAACAGCTTGACATTTTGTAGCAAGCAATTGATTTAACCTTAGAATAAAACAATTCCATGCTATAAATATATATTTGCAGGGTAGCATATCATTCTAATTTCTGAATTAGGCCTCTATGTAAATGTTCACGTTGGATTATGGCATAAGGGATAGTTTTGAAAATAATCTCTGCACACCTGAATATGTGACAGGTTCGTCAGAGGACAGGATAGTTACATCATATCCTGTATATTGGTACATAAATAGCAAAAAGAGAGACAGAGAGAAAAGTATTGATACTTCCTGTTTCTATTGTCAGTTAATTTGCATATAAATAGAGTGCATGCCCTAACCAGAGATTTATGTATGTATCCTACCTGTGTTAAATCTAAATGTGTAGCATACAAGTTATGTGAACTGTAACCCTGGCTTTGTAATAAAATGTCAATTGATACATTACTCTGAATATGTAAATCTGATTTAATTTTAAAAGCAGAAAGATTAAAAGGTGGTTCCTGTGATGCTTAGTTTGAATAAAAGTCCACGTCGTTTGTCCAGACAGTAGTGTGTCATCAAAAGAGTACTTGTATGCCTCTTGCTGATCAAAACCTTGGCTCCCATCACAGATATGAGTAAACAGAGACATCCTCTGACTAATAAGCAAACTACTATTGCTTGTAGACTAATTTAGCATCTGTGATTTTTTTCAATTTTGTACAGTACAAAGTCTGATATATTATGGCTAGATGTATGTTTTGTATGTTAAATCAACAAAAGGGGGTATGATTAATTTTGGGGGGCGAATATTCAAAGCCAAACCATTGCTACCAAACTGCTGTGTTTTAACCTAACTACAGAGGGCGCTGTTTCTGGTATGTAGCGCACAGCAAGGAGAGCCACAGCGAAGCAAAGCTGGGAATGAGGTTAGGAGGGAGTCAGAGGAGGATATCAGTTAACTTTGGCTATGCTTATCTCTATATGACATGCTAGCAAGTAGAAGTACAAACAATTGTTGCTTTCTGCTGACCTCGGCGACTTCTTGGAGCGTAGCGTCATGAGGGCTGGGATCACAGAGATTAAACAGTCGGGATCTTCTAGCTGTTAAGTGTTGTTAGCAACCTAAGCCGTTAGCTCCCGATGCTAACTTCGGCTAGTAGCTGTCTACAAACAACTTGTCAACAATCAATCGTGGACAGGATTTTGCGGCATTAATGATCGCTACTTATTTTATCCCGGGTGATTTCTCATAGCCTAGGCCGTCTGAAGTAACAACACCATTGAGAACGGTAAGCAAATTGGGCAACTTGGCTATTTAAAGGCACAGGAATTTGGGTCAGCCACGTTAACAATCGAGTAAAGCTAGCTAGTCCCCCCCCGGGTCGACATTCAGGGGGTAAAGTAAAGTAGGCTAACGCGGCTAGTGGTGCATACATGGCAGACTGACCCGCTTTACGTTACTTATGCAGCGGCCATCCTGTGGCTTTTTCGCTGAAACTAAGAAAGTTTCGCTGCTTGCGTCTGTCACGCTGTTCGGAACGTAGCCGTAAGTTCATCACCTCGAGTTACAGCGTCAAGCCCGTGCAGAGTGACTCAGAACCAGTGTGACAGGTTGTTTCTTTTTCTTTTTTTTTTCTTTTTTTTTTGCTGGATGGCAAGTCCGAACAGAACAGTCCTAGTCAGTCTGCTTCTGCAAACTCATTAATGCAAAACGTTCCTATAACTGGGCTGTACCCAATGCTTTGCGATGCTTTAGTTCGATGCATACGTAGAGTACGTTTTGATTGAACTGATTTTAAGTTAGTGGTCAACGTGTCTATGTCTGGGCAGTCACACTGTAGTAACCGTCTACAGGTAGTCAGTGGTATGTGCCATCATCAAGGACATGCCCTTCTGCTCAGCCACAACTCTGCCTCCAGCCAATACGAAGGGAGTCAGACAGGACATTGTGCTTTAATTAACAGGTTAATAGAGGTTTGTAATCACAATTATTTCCACATTTTGTATCTGACCATTCTTACCACTGTGCTCGCACCTGAAACTGTCATTTTAGGGCAACTTGATTGCCTTTGTTGCATGTTAACTACTGTTGCACTCTATTTAGCTATTGACAGGTCACTGAGTTTAAAGGTGTTCTCAGTAAGAGCTGCACTCTAGCGTTAGTGAGGTGAACTACACTAACAAACCAAAACAAGAAGCACGGTGTTCCTGCTTGTGCAGGCTGAGAGGAGGATCTGTTTGACGGGCTGTCAAAGCACAACAAAGACCCGAGAGTAGAGGGAAACGGCACCACTGAGGCACAGTCAAAACAGAGAGAGGAAGGTTTCAGATGATCACTATTGTACTATATCTTACAATGTGGTCACTTGACTTTTTATTTGATTTTAACATATTACAGTTAACACCGTTAAGGAGAGCATTTTATGATCCGTTAAATACTCACACAGGGGATGTCATTATAATGGTATGTTATTATAATGGTTGCATGTTGTTATAATAGCATGAAACAACTCTGGATCTCTGAAGTGTGGCCTCTTAAGGGCATTGCTCTAGAGCTAACTTATCGGGCCATGTTTAAATTGAATTACTATGCATTATTAGCAATGACTTGAGGTTATGTTTTTCTCTATATCTATATCCACATACTGTTTACTTAATATTTTTACTGTTGATATTTTTTTACCCCTATCAATAGGTAAGTTATGTTGGTAACGTGACAGAAGGGGAGCCGCTGTATCAGCCTGAAGAGAAACCATGGATGGGCTTCAGCAACCTGCCACAGAACAGCATGACAGGGTGAACGGCCGCTCAGAGCAAAACTCCCCCCAGGACACAGCTGGTGTCAGGTGGCCAATACAAGAGGGCGACTCTGGAGCCTCAGACTGCAGTAAGGGGGACAATGTGCCAGAAGTGCCAGATCTGCACGTGCTGAGAGCCAGCAAAGGTGGTGATGAGGAGGAGGAGGAAGAGGAGGAGAGGGATGGCTCCCCTGCATCTAGAGGCCTGAATGGGGACCAGCAGACAGGAGAGAAAGAGACTCTGGGGCAGGATGGGAACAATCACAGCCAGCAAGACAACGGCGCTACATCCACCAACTACACAGGTAAGAAAACACCTAGACATTAACTGTAGCATCTGCTAATCCAGCCTTACAGGTTATTACTAGTGAAAAGCCAGTCTCCTAATAGGAGAGTCTTGGGCACAAATAACATTGTTATACTCAGATAGTCTCCCCGTATCTGCGTGCAGACTTGTCCCATACCTCATCTCCGTCGCTGTCGGAGCAGCTGCGACTTGGCCGTGAAGAGGGCACAGGCACTGCTATCAATGTGGAGTGCAAGATTTGCGGGGACAAGGCCTCCGGTTTCCACTACGGCGTACACGCCTGCGAGGGCTGCAAGGTAAGGGTGTTTGCGAATAACAATACATAAGCTGACCTTCAGATAAGAAAGCATGACAATAGTTGCTTTGTGCAGTCTGAGCTGTGCTGAGCCTGTCGCGCTTTTTTGTGACCCAGGGCTTTTTCCGGCGGACTATCCGAATGAAACTGGAATACGAGCGCTGCGAGCGCACATGCAAGATTCAGAAGAAGAATCGTAATAAGTGCCAATATTGTCGTTTCCAGAAGTGCCTGTCTTTGGGGATGTCCCACGATGGTGAGAAAAAAAATAAGAGAAAGTCATCCATCTGGTTAAAATAGGTCATTTTAAATTATATAAGATGAAAGCTAATTCACAAATGCATAAGTGTCTTCTCGAATGACAAAGTGTACTGACGAACTAGTTTAGTCCTGGCACAGCTGCTAACACTGAGGCCTGCGTGTGTTTGCCCAGCGATCAGATACGGGCGTATGCCTGAGGCAGAGAAGAAGAAGCTGGTTGCAGGCCTGCAGGCAGAGGAACTGAACCTCTGCAGACCCGGTGGCTCAGACCTAAAGAGCCTGGCCAAAAACGTCAACACTGCCTACCTGAAGAACCTCAGCATGACCAAGAAGAAGGCCCGCAGCATCCTGACAGGCAAGACCAGCAGTTCCTCGGTATGCCCCGGTCTCATAACAACTGGTCTGAGCTGGCCAGACTGTTTTATTTCTTATATTTATATATTTTTTTATATACTTTAATTCTCTTTTCACCCTCTTGTCTAGTTATATTGAATCATGCATCTGTGGAACCAACTCAAAATTAGGTAGTAGCTGAAAAACAAAATACTTTCTACCTTTTCTCCTCAGTTGTGTTGTCTTTACTTAGCACTTCTCTTTCATACAAGATCAACCAAGGGTGATATTCATATTCTGTTACTTGTCTTGTCTGGGTGCTCTGGCTCTGAATTGCACTCCTTAAAATTGATTGTCTGTAATGCCGGTGATGTAGGAATCGAGGCTTATTCTACTGTTGCACTTTTTTGCCTTATGTTTTTAGCTTGATGTTTTGGTTTTTTTTTTAATGTTTTTTATTGTGAAGCACTTTGTGATGTCTGCTCTTGAAAGGTGCTATATAAATAAACGTATTATTATTATTATTACTGTCATTTGCTGGGGATAAGAGCATCAGCTACATGCCAGTAATGTAAACGATCACTGATTAAGTGATCACATTGTGTAAAAGAACCAGAAATTGCAGACATATATTTGTCCTGTTGCATTGTGCTTGTCCATAAATGGCTTTTCTCTTCAAAAAAGACTTTCAAGTCACAGATGATGAATGGATTCTAATTCTCCTTTCAGCCCTTTGTCATCTACGACGTGGACACACTTTGGCAGGCAGAAAGTGGTTTAGTATGGAGCCAGTTGCTTCCAGGGGCACCCCTGACCAAGGAGATTGGGGTCCACGTATTTTACCGCTGTCAGTGCACCACAGTGGAGACGGTGCGGGAGCTCACAGAGTTTGCCAAGAGCATTCCAGGGTTTGTGGACCTCTACCTTAATGACCAGGTATAGCATGGTCTTTTTTTTCATCTGAATACTGTCTTCATTGTGTTATAAATTGAAGGGATTTTTATATGGCTGTATTAGCAAGTTGATGATACTCGGTGAATGTCTGTTTACCTTCTGCAGGTGACTTTGCTGAAGTATGGGGTGCATGAGGCTATCTTTGCCATGCTTCCTTCTCTCATGAACAAAGATGGACTGTTGGTGGCCAACGGCAAAGGATTTGTGACAAGGGAGTTCCTGCGTAGTTTAAGGAACCCCTTCAATGAGATCATGGAGCCGAAGTTTGAATTTGCCATCAAATTTAATGCTCTGGAGCTGGATGACAGTGATCTGGCCCTGTTTGTTGCTGCCATTATTCTCTGCGGAGGTAAGACAGAAGTGGTTTTCTTGGAGTACAAAGAATTGTTTAGCGACTTTTAACTGGTAAGTGTCTTCAGTGTACAAGGCGGCTAACACTGTGTTGTCCCTGGTTGCTCCCAGACCGTCCAGGGCTCATGAACGTGAAGCAGGTGGAGCAGAGTCAGGACAACATCCTCCAGGCCCTAGACCAGCACCTCCAAGCCAACCACTCTGACTCTCTCTACCTCTTTCCCAAGCTGCTGCAGAAGATGGCCGACCTCCGGCAGCTGGTCACCGAGAACGTCCAGCTCGTCCAGAAGATCAAAAAGACGGAGTCTGAGACCTCGCTCCACCCTTTGCTACAGGAGATCTACAAAGACATGTATTAGTGTTCTACAGCACAGATTGTTTTTTAGCAATATGGTTACAGACTGAAATTATGTTTATATTCACACGCTGCATTGTGTACAAGCACTGGTCCAGACACAGGCATGGATCTTAATGTGTGTGGCTGAGGGATAAAGTTTAAATACTGTTACATGGTAGGGCTAACAGAAATGGCAAAGACGTTACTTCCAGCACAATATTGTAAACAATAATGTATGGAATGATATACTGCAAGTCCTAGTTACTCAGAAAGGTCATTCAACGGATTGAATGATATATTTTATACTGAGGCTCTGGTGTTAAGTTTGTCTTCTCGCACAGGGGTAGCTCCCATTTCATCCTAATAGAAAAGCTGACCCCAAATCAGTGTCTAGAGAGAACTTGACTTTACTTTGGCTCCTTTTTGCTGTAAAGGAAAGACCTTTCATGTTTATATAAATATGGTATAGGCAAAATTGAGAAGAGCTGCCATTTTGTACTGTACAAGAATTTAAGATGATGCCAGGGTCTTTGGTAGTTTGATGTTTTCACTGTCTCAGGCTTTTGGTTAAGCTAAATGTGCACAAGTGATTTTTGTTTACATCACACAACTGTTTAAGATCCTTAACTGTGGTTGGCATTTGGTGAGCAATATAACACAAACTGGGCAGGCTCCAGCAGTGTAGAGCTTTCTCAATATGGCTGCATCCATGTAATACCATTTCATTTTTAAAGTACTGGGGATAATAGTTTCTGGACCCAAGTCAAAGAGGTTACTTGTTTTAAATTTCAAATTATAAATGATAACAAATGATAACTGTTAACTGGGCTATGCTGCACAGATCCTGTTTTGGAAGTTATGACACTATAAGTATATTACTCATTCAATTAGAGGGACAATGATTAGCAAGTAAGTAGCTAAGCAAGTAATCCTGAACTTATTAGTTTTGAAGTTTCTTTAGATTTCTTTTTCTAATTTTACTAATTCTTTGTAATCATTGAAATTGTGTTTTAAGGGAAAACATGAATTATCTTTTTTTTTTTCATATACTGAGTATAAGTTTGACATTGCATGTCTGTATGAGTGTAGGTGTGCACCAAATATATAAACTATAAAAAAAACTCACTTTTATATGATGACAAAAATTTGGATTACATACTTTGCCAGGAGACAGGCTAAGAGCAGTGAACCATCATGTCATTCTAAGAAAACTGATAGAAATGAGATCAGTATCAAGATTCTGCAACATCACAAGCCTTTTCTGCACCTCCCAGGGTCCCAGAGTACTAGTTTGCTAAAAGAGAATGTGTTATAGTTTTTGCAAAGAGAGACTTCCATGAGAGACTAACAGCCTTACAATATCTGGACTTTTGGGAACTGAAAAGCAAATGTTTCAAACGTTTTCTCCCCATATATCTCTTTTCTGTACTGGATGGACTATATATGAGTGGGTGCACAGTGACGTTGGATGTCTTCCATCACCACAAACGCACTCCACTTTGAAAGGTCGAATGAAAGAATCTTGTGTTCTAAAAAGTGTTCTATTCTCTCAAACCCCAACTACCTCTTTTATGTTGTATGTTCCTTCACTTTGTCACATTGTGCTTCTGTCTTATCTAATTTCTGACATTTTGCCTTAATTATTGTCATTAGTGCACATTGCAAATTTTAAATTGTTGATATGCAATGTGCCAAGCAAAATGCATGGATAAAACAAGAACAGTAAATCTTGGATGTCAACTACCTGTGCTGCAGTGTAAGTGATGAACTCACGAAACAAGCCATGATTTTATTTATTTCTTGTCTTGAACCATGTATAATTTATTCAAGTAACAACACCTATAATATTACCAGAACTATAAACCCATTGGTTTATTTTTTAACGTCGGGAGGATAAACTTTCTCTCTGTCTCTTGTTTTGCGGGGTTCGTCATTATCACTGTCATATCACTTGTGAAAGCACTCAGATTTTTTGATCATCAATTACTTTCAGTTCAGACAGTCTAGAAAGTATAGAACTGTAATCTCGCGTTCCTATTGGCTAATTGCCCAAGTAATTGGCAAAAGGAAACACCTGTCAACTATTTAGGTGCTGTAAGGAAGGTTTCGCGGAGGGATACATGTCCAAAAGCCTTAGAGAATGGACTCAGGAGTAGAGCAGTATTCATCTCTTCCCGCTGGTATAATTTGTCGGTAAGCGGCAGCTGGATGGTCTGTATTTATGGCAGAAAAACTTGCAAGATGTTTTTGCACGCTGTAACTCTGCTTTTGGCGACAAAGTAGTAGCCTACTAGACAAATGGAACCACGCAGAACGAGATCTTGGCGAATATGTCGGTATTTGTAAACCACTGTTTAATCTCGGGTGGTCAAAATATCGTTCTTGCATAGGAATCCCAGTTTTGTCTCATTCAGCAACGTAATCTCGAGTGTATCAACCTTCAACTGAATGCATTGGGGTTGCAGGGTAGGCCCAGGTCAGTCCATTGAGTCCATTGCCTGCAACGAGCAAGCCTCAAGGAGGTTCTATGTTAACCAGCAAGCAATAGCAAGCCCCAGCAAGTGTGTGCACAAAATGGCGAAGTGGATAGTCTAATTGGATTAGCATTTTGAAATTTGAGAAAAAACTGAGTAGGCCTACAAGACTGTAAATGTTGGCTCGAGTTTTTCCACAGATTTCAAAATGCAGCTCCATTTCGGTCATTCATTACTCTTGCACAATAAATTCTCCGACCGATTTAATGAGTGGAATCATAAAACCCGGCTATTTTGAAACCAATATAGATGCTACAATTAATGGCCAAAACACTTCCGGAACCTTGATGACGTTAGGATTACACGTAACTCAACATGTGACGTAAAAACGTAACAGTTGCAGCTGGTGTTGTTGACTGATCAACTTACTCAACTTCTAAATCTATCCATCTAAAAATGGATCGGAATGGTCCTTCAATCCGAAATCCTTATAATTCCGCAATTATTGGTGGCATTTGCAGGTATATAGTGCCTCTGTATAAACGGATTGTAGCTAACATTAGGAGAATTTAACTTTACAGCGTCACTTTTTACTTTAATGAAGCGTTAGTGATGCCTCTGCTAGACCTGGTCACACCTGGGATGTTGCGTTTCTTTATGGGGGTCCCTGTATGTTTGTTTATTTACTTTATTTTTAAACCCTTGGCCATGTGGCTCATACGCTACCCCTTTGGGACTTTTGGTTTCAGGCTATGTATTTGTGTTTGTGTATTGGGTATGGCAACTGGATTTTAATTGTCCTTTTTATTACAGGCATTTCATAAACGGCTCTTGCAGATTTGGTACAAGGTGTCATTATCTTCATGAGTGGCCAGTCATACCATCATCACAGATATGTAGATACTACCAGAAAGGTGGATGCTGGTATGGTGAACACTGCAGGTGAGCGATCTGCCCCTTTCTTGCGTTGAATGTAGACTTCTTCATACTAACCGTTTATTCTTTGCCTCAAGGTATCTTCATGTTCTTCAGCATAATGGTGATGCAGCTAGAAGAAGCTCAGCACCTCACGTCTATTCCCCTAGTGTTGGCAACGTATTCCATGACAGACGAGGGTCTGTGCCTTCTTTCCCTCGAGCCCAGCTGATCTCCAACACAGAACACAGGGGGTCACAGTCTATGTTTGTTAACGTATCGAACCCACAGCACAACCTTCATCACCTGACCACAGATGTCTCTACTCAAGAAGGTTCACAGGATCATCTACTCCAACACGGTATTGGGTGTAGTACTACATTTATGAAGTATACTTTCCTCAGGTTTACTGATGCAATAGTCGGCTGTATTTCTTTTGACAGATGCTGATTCAGATGTCGCAGCATCCCTGGATTCGGCCCGGAGTTCAGAAATGACTCGGGCAGGTTCATCTAATGGAAGCAGTCCGGTGTGCTATGCATTTGTTTTTCTTTGCTACTTGTCTCTTGAATGCCCTCATTCTAACAAGCATAGTGGTGAATTCCACTTCAATGTTTTAATTAATTGTAATATTGTATCTGTATGTCAAGGAGACTACTACTGCTGCAGCAGCAGGTGGTGCTGCTGCTTCTCTGGGTGACCAAGAGGAGGGTGCTGCTTCTTCAGGTGACCAGCAGGAAACTGAGGCCTTTCTCCAAAGTAAAGATGTGACCTGTGGAATCTGCATGGATAAGGTGTACGAAAAGATGCGCGCAGACGAGCGACGCTTTGGCATCTTGCCGAACTGCAATCACTCATTCTGTTTAAGATGCATTGTAACCTGGAGGAAAACCAAAGATTTGCAGGAGGATGTAGTAAAGTAGGTTTCAAAAATGTTTCACTAGACTTTGAATAGTAGTTGTATCCTCGACTACACGCTGACTTGACATCTCATTGTTGTCTCAGGAGTTGCCCACAGTGCAGAGTGAAGTCTGCTTTTTATGTCCCGCATAATTACTGGGTCGAAGGACAAGCCAAGAAAACCCTTGTTGCTACCTTCAAAGAGGAATGCAGGTAGGTTGCTTACTGTCTTTTTTACAGGGTAAAATTGGTCAAATTGATATGCCTGATGCATAGCTATGTCCGTTTCATATGATCAAATGGTAAATCACATCTTCTGCATTAATTTTGAGGGTAATACTGAATTTTGATTGGTTTAAGGAATACAAACCTGGCTCGAAGACATTTTATTTTTTTTAATTGGATATTGTTTTAGTCGGACCTTATCTTGCAATGAAATTGCCTTAAAACAAATGTTGGAGAGGTATAAAAGGATGCACCTAATTCTCAAATGTATTTCTTATTTTAGTAAAAAAAGATGCAGTTTCTTCATGCGACATGGATATTGCCCCTTCAAATCGGAGTGCATTTATTGGCATGATAAAGGGCAATGGCCCCACTCGCATTTGGTAAATGTTTTGTTTTTAAGCATGTCATTACTGTTTCATGTCGCCACATACAGTAGAAATGCATTTCTTTATTGTGGTTTCCTAACATTTCCTTTATCTCTCACCAGCATCAAACTGAGAATATTGACGACTTGGAAAGCCTGATACGGGGTCTTTCCATAGCCATGGCCTTTTTAGCTGATGGCAGTGACGATGATGATGACGACGATGATGATGATTACTACTTTTTCATCTGAGCAAGGAGTATGACTTCTGACCATTGTCACACTTTACCCTGTGCCACAAAGGACACAGCAGGAGCCTTGTTCATTGGCCCCAGAAAACGACACTGCTATCCCTTTACTTGATTTTTCTTGACTCTTCTGCCTTATTGCTTTCAGTCTTGGAAAAACTGATGTTTATAGAGCATTTAAGCCATCCCTGGTAATGAGGCTGACATTGGCTTGCTAGCTACTTTGTTTAGCCTTCTATGCCTAAGGTGCCATTTGCTTATCGGGGCCTTTGGCTTGCTCTTGGCCATGTTGAAGATGCAATTGGATGTATGTCGTACTTGTCATACAAAGTCTTTCCTGCTAATTTGCACCATTTTGATATTTTAAAGTACTGTATGTGGATAGCATCTTGAATTATATTGTACCCAGCTTGTTGTTTAAGGTGTTTACCACAACTAACGCATAACTTCTTAAGTTCTGGCATGGTGACTGAAAATGTCAGATTTTATATTTTTTAAATTTGTATGATTACACAAAAAATAAACGGTTTCACATTTTTGCCTGAACTTGGTGCATAATTTACCACTAGGTGGCAGTGTGGTCAATGGCTTAGATTACACACTCACGAAGAAGAACATGTAAACAACACTGGCGGGTTTTGAAGCGGAGGCGACTAGGGAACGGACGTGTGATAGAGACGGTTCTGACTCTAGACTCATGTCGTGTTATGACAACATGATGGACATGAATATATTGATGGGCCGGTTTGACGCACAAACAAAGTTACTCCTACTTTCGCTAATGTCAGGAGCCTCCGGTGCTCGCAGAGCCCTGTGTGTCTTCCAAAGACAACAACGCTCTAACCCGCAGGGGGCCCTGCACAGCTTTCTACAAATGCTTTGCCGAGAGGAAATATGCCCAGAAAACCATGCCCAACCACTTGCATCGTAAGTAGCTAACTGGAGTACCAGTACCAGGTAGCGCCGACTCTTTAAAGGATGGATTATACAGTATATTTTCAAGTACAAATGGTTCATATACATTACTGCTACTTGTCTAAAACGTCATTACAATCTGTTATGGCCAGAGTTAACACAATTTCTTGTGGTTTAGCATCACAGTAGCTGTGTCACAGAACTTATACCGTATGCTCCTCCTTACTTCTCCCTAGTAAACCACTGGTGTGCCTGTTTCCAGTGTCATTCAAACGGAACCTGCTGTCCTTCATTCATCTGGTCCACTCTGTCATTCCTCGGGCCAACGTGCTTCACCTGCTAGACTGCCTCAGCCGGGAGCCTTGTCCAAACCCCTGGGTTACTGCCCTTGTTAGGCAGCTACAAAGAGACCTAGGGGCCCCTGGGGAGGAGCCGCTGTACACCTCTCCATGCAACCAGAGAATTAAGGGGCTGTCTGAATGTTTGGTTGGTCTTGGTAGAACTGAAGGATGGGCCAAGTGTCTCAGTGGTCAAAAAGAAGCACCTGCGTGTCAGAGTAAATCAGATATGTCCAACCTGGGGACGCAGAGGAAAAGAAAGAGCAGCTGTGTGACTCTTGACTCAGATGATGAGGAAACTGGACTGCAGAGCAAACGCAAAAAGATGGATCTCTCTCCTGAGGAGGGGGTCTGTAGTAGCCATGATCCCACAGCAGAGGAACAGGGTTTTAGAGAGGACACATCAGAGAGAGGAGCTGATGTCCCCACAGCTGTCTCTGCCAAACTACTGAAACCAGCAGTAGACAATCTATGTGAAGTCCTGCCTGAGCATATCAAGGTAAATGGAGTCAAAGCCAGGGCAGGAAAGAGACTAGATCTCCAAAATGACCTAGTGAACTGTCAACAACATGGCAGGTAGAGAATATGAACTTAGAAGCAAATATAACTGGTGGTAATTTCCCAAACTGGTCAAAACAAAAGTATGCAACCTGGTTTTCTTCAAATAGTGTTACACTGGTTTTCATCACATAGGCTACAATATTAAATAACAAAGATAAAATATATTTTTTTGTTTCAGGCTTCTATTCCTCAAATAAAGGAATTATTTGAATGTCCTACAGAGGTAAAACAAAACATTTTTTCTCTGATTAGCACAAACTGGAAGTAACATTGATTGTACTTTAATTGATTGTTGTCTATTTTCAGTGGGACCAGAACTCCACAGACGTGTTCAAGGTGCTGAATGAATGTGACCCCGCCCAAGTATGTCCTGGAATTCTACTCTTTTTTTTGCTTTGTTTTTATATTACTATATCAACAAAACCCTAGAGGTGTTGATGACTGTGAATAAAGCTATGATGGTGATGTGGATACGAATTAAGCACAAGGTAAATAATTATGGCACCACCAAATTTCCCATAATCATAGTAAAGAACACCTTTGTTGATTTTTATACAGTGATTACCAACATACAGTATGTCTCCTGTATGACAAGCTTTCAGTGGAGTAGTGTACATAAGAATTATATATATATACTGTATATATATATAGTAAACAAAACATGATGGGTAACTAGCTTTCTGGTTACCAATCTAGTTTTGCAACCAAGTCCATTTTTCGTAAAGTAGAAGCTTAGTGCTTCACAAACCACAACTGGAATACCCATTTGACCATTCAAATAACCGGGATTATTCTAACCACTGTGCAATTTACAGGATGACCTACTATGCTGTGACTAATCTCTGTTTTTCACTCTCCTGTTTAGGTAGAGGTATTATGTTGCATGCTCAGGTTGCCTGACACACCAGAGCAGACCTTACCTAAACTGTGTAGCTGTCTTTTGGCACTCTCCCCTGACCTCAGCCACAGCACAGCAGCCACACTCATCAAGAGCCTCCTACTGGGAAAGGTACGTCACAGCATTATTACGAGGATGCAAACTGTATGACCAGGTTTGATACTGATGGTGTAGTGTTGTACTTGCAGGTCATATCCCTCCTAGAACCACCCTCCAGATGCCTTGTCACAGCAGTGACCTCACTTTGTAGTCGCTATCCTAGAGCAAGCTGCCATGCCCTAATCCGACCTGTTCTAGAGGAGAGAAACATAGGTGAGAGGAAGTCCCTATGCTGAAAGGCCTTGGTCGTCCCCTGTGTGGCCATACCTGTAAAGTATCCGTGAGCATGATACTTAAAGCAACGTGCAAAATTTCTGTTGTTTTATTTTAAAATAACACTAACACTAAGACTGTGCTATGCAAAGGTTCAGTGAGATATGATCTTCACAACGAATGGCCACTGCAGGTCGGCCAGTGTGTTGATATTCCCTCTTTTCTGTCAAATGTCAAATTAAAAAAAATTGACAATTGATGAGATAATGATTCCTGTTTTCAATGTATATGTGATACATATACATGATACATATGTGATACTGATTGCTCAAAGGAAAATGTTGAATTTTTCCTTCAGGGAGGTCACAGTTCAAGTCAGTTACAGAATAGGCCCCCTGGAACTGTAGGGATTCAGTGTCTTGTTCAAGGAGACTTAAATGGGTTGAATGCTTGCTGTAATGGGAGATTAAACCTGGACCTTTCCAATGAAGGGTGGTCTCCCTAATCCCTGGGTGGGGGTAGGGCCCTGGCAACCACCTAATCAGTTTTCATAATGTGCAACTGTTTTCTGTTCAGGGAATCCACAAGCTGAACTGGTGAACAGGCTAATAGAGGACTGCCTGGAACCCCACTACAGACTACTGGTGTTTCAGTGAGATAACCACCATAAATCAGTTATTCTGCAGTTATCATTATTACAATATAACTGTTGTTAAATATCTCAAGAAATACAAATGGCAATGAAATATGGCAGTTGTAATGATAATGTTTATTTTCTACCCAGGATGATGTTTAAACTTGTGTGGAATGAAGCAATGCTCTCTATTGTCCACAGCTTGCTAGATTCCAAGGTGAGCTCAATATACGTATATATTAATATATTTAGAGCAAAATGCTGTAAAATGAACAAAACACTATAAAATGAGTCGGTCATTGGCTCACTTAAAAATAACTACTTTCTTTATTGGTTTGTTGTCAATGCCTGATTGTTTTCTTTTCAGCTTGAGTTGAACAAAGAACTATTTATGGATTTCACTGAGCAGCTAGTCAGCCAGGCCCCACAATTCACAAAATCCATGAAGTATGCAAAAATGATGCTATCTGTACTCACCAAATACAACAGTCATGTAAGTTTTTAATTCTTTAGGTAAAATAACTGAGCAGTAAGTGAAAATATATTGTTATGCCAAGTTATGCTTGTATTTGAATCCTTTTCTGTCCAGGTGACAGCTGCACTGAAGCACTCCCTGTCCTGCTGTCTGGCGCAAAATGAGACCTTCCTGAAGAAGTCACTTCAAGCTGCTTTGAAAAGAATTTTACATGAATGAAGTTTCATCTGTACCTCAATACTTAGAAATAAAATATTAAAATTTTAAATATGTACTTGGTGGTGTTTTCTAAAATTGAATGTAAATCATTGATAATTAATTCATAGTGCAGATTAAAAGAATAATATGCGATTCATCATTCCTTTGTAAGCATTCCGGTTTTTTTTATACATTAAACTATTTTACTGCTTTTCATTACCCGTAATGTAGTTCTGCCACTACCAATATGGCGGACTTTTATGGACGTCACTAGTTCGCAGCCTTTATTATGCGCAATTTCCTGCTGTACTTCCTTTTCAGCGTCGAGAAACGGGAGGGACGTACAGACAAAATGAGGTTAGACAGAAATTTACAATAAATGTGCTTTATTAAGAGTTTTATTCATTCTACGGTAAATGAATATACTTACGGAAGTGGTGGTTTGTTATTTGTCGTATTTTATTATCGTAAGTGACTACGAGTTTTCAGAATTGGCCATATAGTGCCGGTCCAAATCCGTTGAGCAGAGCAGCCTTGACGTGTAAACGAAATGAATCCAATGTCATCCAACTATTTTAATCTCAGTTTCACTTGCAATCGAACATGATAACTATTCATTAAATGTTGAGGCTATGAGTAGATATACTCTTGTTGACTTTTGCTGTAGTTTGACAGCGTTTGAAACCTATCGTAGCGAGTTCACGCAGATAGGCAGGTTTCACACATGGTTTTGGTAAAACACCAAAGGCACACAAGAAATATTCCTCTCTCCAATCTGATTATGTCCATATTCGCCTTTTTACAGCAAGGTCTCCAGGGACACGTTGTATGAAGCCGTGAAGGAGGTCCAGCAGGGCTCCCTGGCCAAGCCTAGGAAGTAAGCTAATACCAACTCTTTGAAACGCCATAACCATTTCACAGTGTAAATATAACGTAGGCGTCACCTAATTTCTGTGCTTTCACAGGTTTGTGGAGACCGTGGAGCTGCAAGTCAGCTTGAAGAACTATGATCCCCAGAAGGACAAGCGTTTCTCTGGCACTGTCAGGTTCGGCCTTTTACTGTCTCACCCAACCTTTTCCCTGTGTGTTCTCAGCCCTGTCTGAACAATTACATGGGATTTTGTGGTGAACTACCATAATATCCTTGTATGAATGATACTATCATATCAGATAAAGTGTAAAATAAGTTACAGACAGGCCAGGGTCAGACATGGAGAAGTACTCTGGGTAGTCTGACTGAGCTGACCCATTTTTGGGAAGGCAAAGCAGACGGACCCCTACCCTGGGTCTTAAAACATGAGGGAAGGCTAAGGGCAACTGAGCTGCTTGGTTCATGTTGCCCAAGCCGACCATTTTGCATTAATTTACCGGTGATGTCAACTGGAAACTGGCCATGTGTGGTATCGGTAAGGCTTTTATAATTTAAAGCAATACCGGGATGTGTAAGCAGACCAGTCGGCATTAAGAATGGCCAACCATTGTGTTTTGTGTAGGCTGAAGACCCTTCCCAGGCCCAAGTTCTCTGTGTGCATCCTGGGAGACCAGCAGCACTGTGATGAGGCTAAAGCTGCAGACCTACCCCACATGGACATCGAGGCCCTTAAGAAGCTCAACAAAAACAAGAAGCTGGTCAAGAAACTCGGTAGGAATTTAATTTGCGCTGTTATATAAGACGCCTGAAGACTCATGAAGGATTAGGTATTTTTTTATGGGGCCTATGATATTTATCTTGTTTTATATTTTGTCCTCTAGCCAAGAAGTACGATGCTTTCCTGGCTTCAGAGTCCCTGATCAAGCAGATTCCCCGTATCCTGGGCCCTGGGCTGAACAAGGCCGGCAAGTTCCCCTCCCTGCTGACCCACAACGAGAACCTCAACACCAAGGTGGAGGAGGTCAAGTCAACCATCAAATTCCAGATGAAGAAGGTAAGCTGATCAGTACTTGAATTAATATGAAAAAACATGACTGCTTAGGATTTATTTGCTCACTTAATGAGGATTTGAAACTCTAAATGTTGACGCATCACAGCGGTGGTAGGATTCTGCTCCCAAACAAGAAGGCATAAAGATAATTTATAAATAACTATAAAGCGTATCAACATTGACAATTGGGATTATTTATTTTTCATCATACTTGACCCTTTGCGTCCTCCAGAAGTGCCATACTAGCTGGCTTCATTGTCGGGTCACTGGGAGCTACATCTAAAGCACTGGTTTCCTGTGTGTGTTCTAGGTGCTTTGTCTGGCTGTGGCCGTGGGACATGTGAAGATGACTGAGGATGAGCTGGTGTACAACATCCATCTGGCCGTCAACTTCCTGGTGTCTCTGCTGAAGAAGAACTGGCAGAATGTGCGTGCCCTCTACATCAAGAGCACCATGGGAAAGCCCCAGCGCCTCTACTAGAATGTTCCATTGCAGCTTTTCTATAAATAAAATTGTGGAGATGCTCCAATATTGTCTGGGATTTGTTTTTTGTTTTCCCTTTTTAATTGACATTACCTAAACATGCAGTTAAAACCTTGGTCACATCTAATCTTATTATATGGTTAAAGATCCTACAGCCCTCAATTGATTTAAAAGCACACTATAACACCCCTGACCTAGGCACGTAACAGAAGGCCTCAACTGCATATTTCATCAAACTTTTTAAAATATCAAGAGGAGCCCAGGTTTATGCATGTAGGATTTTTTTTATTTATTTTTTAATCCATTTTCAATTATCAAAGTCAAACTTGAATCCTGAGTGCCATTGGTAAATTTAACTAATGAGGGGCATCATAAGACTGCTGACATTCATTGCCTGCCAATTCTAAGTCCATATAACTCAATAATCAAAGTTATGTGGGCCTCAACCTACAAGATACAATACCCTACAACAAGAGCTTGTTCCCTGGCAAAAAAAAAAAGACAGCGTTCTGTTTGGGAGTTGTACATTATTGAATTGAAAAACCTGTTTTTTGTGTGCATCATGTAAATGTTAGGGTTTCAGCCTGTAAGGTTCTAGATCAAATGAGTCATGTCAGACCAATTAATATATGGGCTTGCTAAATGTTTCAAATGCCAAAACCTAGACTGCTAATATGTTGCGCTAGGTTCAAATACTTGTTTACTGTTTTTTTCTGGGACTCGAAAAGGGGGAAGATGTGTGGCATGACCCTTTGGAACAGAAAGTGTGGAAGGGATGGACATTTTATCCAAGACTTATTTAGTTGGGACAGATGTAGTATCTGATCTTTAGCACATCATATCCACAACTGCACAGCAGACGGAAAGCCACAGCAATCCCTGAGCTACTTAGAGCAGCTATCCTGGGCCTGTTTCTCTGACTGGATCTCTTAATAGGATTATCCATTGCTCTCAGTACTCTCTTGGAGAATGGCAGAGAGACGAAAACATCAAGAGAGGAAAGACAAACTTGCAGACAACTATCTGCATTTGTGGTGACCTTCATTTTGCATTGCATGCATTTTCATGAGACTGTTGGATTATTCAGTTTGGAGAGCTTCCAGCTTGTACAATGAGCGTTGAGGTGAGTCAAAGATTGTACAACTGTCCTCTGTCGCTGAACCTATGTAATTTCCCTTGAAGGGATAAGTAAAGTGTCATCTTAAACACTATCATTTTGTAACAGTATTTATTGCCTGAGGTGACATTTCCTATTCCTCCAGACTGCTGCAGAAATGCGTAACATTAACAATCGTCTCTCAATGTCAGACAGTGAGGACAGCGACGAAGGTGAGACGTACTCTCTATTGCTCCGGTCTTACTTTGATATAACTGAAGTCATTTCCAGGATACCAACAACCAATAAACCTAATCACAAATTAAACTGAGCATCTCCTTCATAGAGTTTTATCAAGAGGAGCAACCAGTCACACCTTGGAACGAATTATCCATCTTAGAGCGTGTAGGCCTCAACAGGTGATGCAATACAACTTTTTTTGTGTCATGGAGAAAATCCACCAGATACTTACCTGATTAGATTTAACCTCTTCACTGAGCTCTTGGTCTTTTCCTCTTTTCTTTATAACAGCGTAGAGATGTCAGAGGAAGAGGTGGAGGTAATGCCATCCACTTTCTGTTCACCTTGATGTATTGTGATAAGACACTGTTAATTTTTGATGGCCGTAACTTATACTGTTACTTTGACCTCAACTATATTCTCCTTCTCCAACCAGACTACCTTTATTCAGATTGCCCTGGCCTTCCGGTCTGACCAGTACACCCTGAAGCAGAGGCTGCAGGCTGAGGAACATGCCCGTAACCTAGCTGAGGAAAACATCCAACTGGAGCTTACTAGAGGCAGGGAGACCCTGGAGGTAATTGCATATAGAGGGAAGCCAGTTGCCATGAACCATGCCAGCAGTTAGCCAAGACCTACGGTGGATGAGCTGACGTAAATGACACCACCGGAGAGCAGTGAAACCGTGCGCGTTTGTGTGTGTTTTCAGACACTGAAGGACCTTTGCCTGGACAGTAAGCGCAGCAACATCCTCCAGAGGCTGGAGTTGAGCCTTGACATCCTCGGTGGGACAGTAGAGCGAATCTCCAACACAGCTGAGGTGCTAGGAGCGGTGCACCAGGTACAGCGGGTTTTTGATGTCATTATTATTATTATCTTCTTCGGACAGCTGCGACAGGATACTCAGTTCGGTCACTGTTCTGTGAGCGTGTTCTCTTTCTGCCAGGAGGCGCGTGCGAGTAGAGCAGTAGAGGTCATGGTGGCTCACGTGGAGAATCTGAAGAACCGCCATGACAGAGACCTGGTTGAGCTGGAGGAGACCAAGAAGCTGCTCCAGAGGAACCCCCGTAGGAGCCGCGTCCCACCAGGTTTATAACGTATAGGCTCTCACGGTCGCACGTATGCTGTTCAGGTGTTATGTATTTGGCTAACCCCTGGATTTCTCCTTGTAGATACTGATGATATTGACGCCATAATGGACATCAAAATCGCTCAGGAGGTACGTCGATATTGTACCATCTAATCTCTGTGCTACTTGTTTTCCGTCTCTTTAATCATCTTCAATCATCACCTTTTCTCTATTAGTACCACGGACGCCGGAGAGTCAGCACGTCACTCATTTCCAAAGAAACCCAGGTGAGAAAGTTCCTTTGACAAATTCCCTTTTTCTTCTCAAATGTGATCATCTCGATAGGCAAAAATGTTTGTTTTTTGTCTCTTCAGGAAAAGAGAAAGCAAGACTCGAGGAAGCAGGTTACCCAGGAACAGTGGTCCAAGGAGAAAGCTTTCTTAGCATGCCCTTCACTGGCCCTGAGCTCAGAGTCCAGCTGCTCAAGGGACGACATACGCCCTTTTGACGACAGGTAATCCATTAACTCTCCATCCATTTCTGTCTTGCATCCAGGCCTCATGAGAATCTTTGGGATTACACATGTTGTGTGCGTTACCCACAATCCTCTTTTTTCTCTAGTGAAAGACCACTTGTCGACCCAGATGAAGCCCCGTCCGAAGCTTCAGCTGTCCAGATTCCACCGGAGCTCTTGTCTCTCCCCAACCCAGAGGGTCCCACTCCTCCCCCTAGGGAACTGATCATTAAGAAGACACAAAGCAAAAAGTACTGCATGGAACCACTGTTAACGGACCTGACTAACGTTCAGATATCGAATCTGTTATGATGTAGGCTAATTCATTGGAATTTGTGTGTTTATTACAGCTCACCTCTGGACACTCTGCGACAGAGACACAAGGGAAAAGCAGCACTCTCAAAGAAAAAAGCAGGCAAGGATAAGAAGAGCACACACAGTGACTGGCAGTTATCAGTGCGCTCGTAAGTCAGTATTCATGTATAAAAACATCTTAATGATGAAAGTGATTCGTGAATAGTAATTTCACAGACTTGACTCCTCTCCACAGGTGCAGCCCTTTCTTGAAACAGCATCCTGTGGTTTGGTTTTATCGCTGTTGCTGGGCTCTCCTCTGCACATTCCTCGTGGTGCTTCTCTGTGTGACGACATTGACTGTCTTCTCATGAAAGCTTCACGGTCGTGCACTTTAATTAAGACTGACTTTTCTGGAATATACACCTGTTAGGTCATTGTTCCATCTGTGGCAGACATAACCAAGTCATCCTATATCACATTAAAGCAGCTACAGACATGGTATAATTGTTATACATTGCTGTCGCAAAGACTTTTCAAAGCCCAGCCACTACACACTTGCATTTGTTTACAAAGCTCTGAAAAAAAGGAAGCAAGACTGTTGAAAGAGGACTAAACATGTTGACGGAAGAGGCTCTTCCTGTTTTGTTTGATGCACTTCCTTTGTACCGTATGTTGGTCCTTCTGTTTTCATGGGAAATCATACCCAAGGTTTCTAGGGAACCAGACTTAAAGGCGATGGTGTCATTCTTCCATAGCCATTACAATATGCAATTAAAATTGATTTTTTAATATGTTAAAGAATCCTGTCTGTAGTGGCTTTAATAATGTCTGAATTCTCTGTGAACAACTGTTATTTTGTGACCATATTGTGCCCATCCTGTAAACATAAATACAGATGTGCAGACAAGCTGGAACACCTATGCTCTTTGTTTATGAATAAAATACATTGTGTAACTTTTATTATTATAATATATTGTGTAAATGTTTTGTAACATTAATCTGTGTTTAGACGTATGTGAGTTATTATGTCTTACAAATGGTGTTTTACTAGAAGCTTCAGACGGAACCATATCACAAACATAATATTAAATCATATAAAAGGTTTTTATTATAAATATACAAACAATATCAAAACTGATACAATCACTTGGTTAGTAACACAGCACCATACTGCAGTGAAAACATCCAACAAACCGCCTCACTATTAAAGGCATCAGGGATTAATAAAAATTAATAGTAAGGGTTAAAATTCAGCTTATTTCACGTTGTCAAGGCTCTACAGATGTTATTTTTATATATAAAGTGAGCAATACATTTTCAAAAGTATATTAATATTTTATTTTAGTAATAGTTTTCTATGCTACAAGGGAAAAGAAAACTTTAAATAATAGATAAATATAGCATTGAATGAATTAAATTAGGAATGGCCAAACTTTCAGAACATTTGGGAATTAGATGAACCTATTGTGCAAAATGTGTTCCAGCCACAAAAGGATCCTTGAAACGACAGCAAGTTTGTTTGAAATGTTACAGTCTATGAACTATGAAACTTAGAGAACAAGTCAATCCTTCCTGAAGAAACAAATCCAGTTGATTCACCCCAGATACCTCAGAAAATCAATTTAGAAAATATTTCGAAATAAATAAACTGGCATATCGCCTTACATAAAGTTTTAAATAAAAAGTAGGGGAGAGATGTGCTTATAATGGCACCAATAGGTCCAAGGTTTTCTGCATCGTGTCAATGACAGTGTCCGGCCACTTCGGACATACAATCTCACAGAGAGTCCACTGACTTAATAAATACAGACATAAATAGAAAGGAATATAGATACATCCTACTGAAGTTACTGCAAAGGGGTAGTTTCTTATGCTACACCTGGCTCACTATTTCAGCATCTTCTTCAACAAACCACTGCACCGGGGTTCCATCAGCAGCCCTCTGGAGAATCACATTGCCAGAACCCTGGAAAACAAACTGCAATTAATACTCAGCTTCTGTGATCTATATAGTGGATTTATCTCAGTGTATTATGCCACTTAATATTCTACAAAAAACACATTTCTTATTATTCCACTCTTATATTTAAAGGGTAAGTTCACTTTAGAACAGCTCTGGACTGGTTTCCACACCTACCTGGGGTTTAGTTTGCACCTCAGACAACTGCTTTCATAATTTTCCATGAAAATGCTTGTATTTTGAAATGATAGAAAATGCATTCAAAATTATATGTATATACAGTGTCATTAAGTGTGATGTATGTTTTAGCAATTAAGTTACAAATAAATGTTTTTTTTATGTCTAGCAATGAAAACAAAGATGTAGTATGTAATCTGGTTTCGGTAAATATTAACCAAATGAAGTAACTATTCAAAAAAAACGCTGAAACTTTCATTAGTCAGTCATAGGAAGCAGGAACACGTGTTTACAATGAATATAACATGGAGTTTAATGTTAAATGGGGCTTCTATGGAGTAGGGATATTGCCTACACTGATTATTGTATATCTAAATACTGAAGCAATCAATGTAAAAACTGGGGTGCATACAGAAGACCAGGTAGGTGTGGAAATGAGCCCAGAAGTGATAGAAAGCGAACTTCCTCTGTAATTGAAAACAGTGCTCAGTAGGTGAAGGGGACATGTAGTAAGTTTTACTGATGGTGAATACCAACCTGTTTGTAGGGGGGGAGGTGAGGTGAAGTTGGGCTCATCATGCTGTAGGAGCCCTGGCGTTCCACGGAGCCCGGCCGTGACTTCTGGAACTGATTCCTCTGGTGCCAGGACTTGAGCTCCTCTGACACTATCTCCCTGGGCAACAGCCGGCTGGCGTGGTTGGGGTACTCCTTCAGCGAGGGTGTCCTGACCAGCCTGGTGTAGGGAGGAGGGGGCTTCAGCCCTCTCCTGGGGGAGGGTCCCTCCTCCTGCCACTGTCTCTGCTGGGCGGCGTGGACCACGTGGGGAGGAGGGGACAGGTAGAACTTCGCCATGTCCAGGTCTTGAGGAGAAAGGGGGCCTTCCTCTGCCCTGGCCCTGATATAGCAGGGGTTAGCCTGGGAGTGGCTGACGTTCTTGTACAACCCGGGGCCGGCGAGGTTGGAGGGCCCTTTGTTCTGGCCCGCAAAGTGGAATCCGTAAGGCGGCGGGCAGAGCTTGGGGATCTCCGTGGGTCCGTCCCTGCCGGGGGAGCTGGCGTAGGAGGAGACCGAGTGCTCAGAGCTGCTGTCCTCAGAACTGGACTGGTAGAGACGGCGGGGGGAGTACTCAGGAGAACGCACCATGAAGTCGGCCACGCAGCGCCGCTGGGGCAACCTGGCGCGCCCCCTGCTGTTCTCCGAGCTCAGACGCTCCACGTCAGGAGCTGGCTTACTTTTGGGAAGTCTGAGGAGAAAAACTTGACTTGTTAGTATGTATATAATAATCCTCCAAATTCTAGTGTACATGGTTTTATACTCATTAAGGAATTGATGTATCTATTTTTGACAACACTTTCTCTGACCTATTTTTTAGTCATGAATGAAATGAGCCTCTACATGGTCTGTATCCCACCCACAGGCTTGACGTTGTTTTTGCCACTGTCCTCTTCTTTTCTTTGGGCAACATTACTTTTCTCTCTGTGCCTTTTATTTCTCTAGACTGTAAAGCACTATGTGAACTTTTTTTGTACCTGAAGGACTGTGAGTACTGTCGACGCACATGCAGCTCTGGGGTGGAGGGGGCGCTGCTGGAGTGGGTGTGACGCAGTGCCAGGCTCTTGATGAACTGGGAGGGAAGAATCCGGCTTTCTGCGCATACTGGGGTTCCCACTGGACTACTGCACACAAACAGAGACAGGACGGAGACGATCAGACACGCAACGCAACGCGTACCGTCGTCAAGCATCGGACGGGCTGTTTTCAGGTATTAGGCGACACCTACCTGGACCTGCTGCTGCAAGCGGAGCGAGGCTTTGGGGGCTTCTGGTAAGGCTGGTCCAGGCTAGACTCTTTCCAAGGAGAGTTCTGGATAGGAGAGCGCTCATATTCCCCACTGGCCTGGGTTGACGGCTGCTGGGATGACTGGAGGGAGCTGGTGGACAGCTGGAGGGGGTCTGCATAGGAGGAGTCCAGCGGTGAAGGAGAGAGAGGGCCGGAGGAGTCCACATCTACGGATGGTCAGAAGCAACAAGATGTAGAATCAGAGTCGGGCACGACAGCGAGAGTTGTATTTTTGGAATGATCCCTGGAGGGGAAATATATACAGCGCTCCTAGACCCTGTAGTAAGTCAGTGTCTTGCTCAAGGGTATTTCAGCAGGGTGGATGCTTGCTGTCACAGGACTTTTAAAGGTTTAAAGGTTAAAGGTTAAAGGACAACCCTCCCTTACGGTTAAAAGACGGTCTTCCTACTAAGTGCGCCACCCTGCTGCAAAATATATATCTAATCAAACATCTCTGTATCAAATACATATGTGATCTTATGAATATATCTAAGTAAAGAAATGTAGGCAGGTCAGAAACTCACCTTCGTCCATGGCCACCACATCAGACAGGGAGCTGTCATCAGACATGCATAGATCTGGGCAGAGAAACGCAACATTTTAAACCAAGAGTCCTTCATCCAAGCCAAGTACTTGTGATTTATGAGCAGGTATGAACCCCTTGCAGACCACAGTTTGGCCTGAGGGGGGCAGCAGCGGCCCTCACCTTTCTGCGAGCTGGTTGGGACGGTGGTGTGCGGTGAGGTGCACTCGTTCCTGATCCGGTGTTGGAACACAGCCTCCTGCAGATCCTTCACTTTCTTCTCCTCCCTCTTACACTGCTGAAGCCGGCTCTTCTTCTGGGGTTTGCTGAGGTTCTCCTCCACGGAGAGTCTCCGGGCCGCCTCGTAAATCTGCCGCTGGAGAGCCAGGTCAGCTTCCAGCGACTGCAGCTCTGAATCCTGGGAAACAGACACGGTTCTGACGTTAGTTCGAGCTTATAAATTTTAGTCGGACTTGCATGACTGCTTGTCTACGCCGCCGCCAAAAAACGGAGATGAGAATACGCTCAAAAGCGACTGTGGTCTGTACCTCTCCATCCTGATGGATCAGATCCTCGTCCAGCTTGAAGGCAGCTCCTATCCTCCTACGCACCCGAGGAGGCTTCTCATCTGGCATTAAAGGATAGTCGGGGGACAGTTTTCCAGTCAGCTCCTGTGAAGACAAAGCAGACAAGACAAGTCAGATGAATGGCCTTTAGTGTGACCTTTATACACACAATGCAATTACTTTCCCAAGTTACTAGACTACGCACGACTTCTTCTTGTCTTACAGCCAGGACAATCCTCTCAACTAATCAGTACATAGGAGAATATCCGCTAACAACACTATGCAACCGATAAACATCTGAGTTTACCCACCGCCTCTCTAATGCAGAGCTTCCTGAGCTCCAGCAGACAGAGCTCCAGGCGGTCCTCCAGGGACTGGTGCTTCAGCTTTAAGGCCCTGGTGTGGGTGGTCAGGTCCTTCACTGGGGAAGTGGGGCTGTCAGGACCTGCAGCACAAATAGACAAGATCGGTCCATCCAATCAGCGGCCTTTCTACACTGCCTCTGCGCTTTTGTTTCACAACAGACAATAGCATTAATATATCGTGTTTTTTTGTTTTTGCTAAATGTTATGTGGTCACAGCCCATAAAATAAAAGTTTTGTAATGCTTACAAAATGTAAAAAGCTTTGTGGGTGGGGAATTAAATGTTGACAACTAAGGTTTGCTCTTGTATAAAATAAAATATTATTAAATGTATTTATAGTATTTAATTAAATATGATTACATTTCTTGCCACTTGATTTGTAGGTCAGGGATTCTGCACAACACCATTAAAGCCTGTTTAAGAGGCTGTCTGACACATTTTCCTTCCATGAAAGTTGTAGAATCTACACTGAAAATTTGCCGATGTGAGATTCCTTTTGTATTGATGCACTGGGGGTCTTTGCAGTGATCTTCTTACCAGAATGCACGATAATCCCGCTGTCAGTGTCGCTAATCTCCTCTTTACTTTCGATGGCCGTCATCTTCACTTTCTCTTCACAGATTTCTAGAAATACCTGTTGAAGTAAGTCAATTTAGTTAGATGAGTGACAATTAGTTTGATCACTTGAAAAAAGATCAAATCCCCTGTTTCGCCCCCCCAACAAATGAACAAATGACTTTACTCTCGCCTGTCTCTTCTCTCACAAACAAAAGTGAATTCACAGCAAGTGTCCTTTCACACACTTATCCATGCAGCTACCCACCTCCTCCTCCTCCTCCCACCCCCCACCCCGTGCTCACTGCTCCTCACTCCTCATTCACAAAAGGCAGCAGACCCCCACGCTTGACTCGGCACATGTGCGTTGGGGGGGGGGTTTAATCCGAATCGGGGTGCCATGGCGACGGGGGCATAGTGCGGACGGCCAGAGCAGCGAGTCGCCGCGAGGCGTGTCAGAGGGCGTTTAAAGAGCCCACACCCCGAAAAGGAAAGCAGATGGCAGCGGGAATTACCCCTCTCGTGGACTGCACCTGTTCTCCCCACGCGCCCCTCCCATCTCTCCTATTCAACCAGTGTCCAGAGAGCCCTCCAGGGGCCTTGAAGTGGAAGAATGTCTCAATGCTGGGCTTGTCTGCCCAGCATCAGCTCCCATAAGGCTCCTGCTGATTCATGTGTCCGACTGCCCGTTTCACCACAACACACTTGTAAACAAAAGAGGCACAATTCATGTTTATGATCTGCTCTGTCTGTTGTGGTTTTTACACTGAACATCTGACTGAGAGGGAACGCGGGCGTA
>OMKK01003330.1:3510-13944 GCA_900302305.1 Polymixia japonica | reverse complement strand
GCATTTTATTATTATTACTATTATTTTTATTATCATACTGTATCTTTTACAGGAAAAGAGGGTTATTGGCCCGAGGGGGACAAGGACAAAGGTGTTTGGGCAGGTAAACTCCTTGGGTAATGGAAGGTGACTGGGTTAAGGTTAAGACAGAGTTCTTTGGATTCATCTAACAGTTTTTTCCACTGTGAATGCTCGGCCAGATTCAATATAACATAAAAATAGTCAAAAGCAATGTCCAAAGCATTTTGGCTTTGACCTAGTCTTATTACATGAACGTCAATTACAAATTCTAGTACTATTAACTCAGTTTTGATAGTTTTGTTCAGTTGATCTCATTCCTTGATGTAGATCAAGTGAGGTCATGGTTAGTATAAGAAGATTGCCACCATGTGACCACCAACAGACATAGGTCAACTTATGAAGGTAGACTACTGAAATATTCCCAACAACCTTTTTACAGTACTGCACTTGTCATAATTCTCCTTTGGATAACTCAGCAACTCTGATAACATATGACAACACGTATATAAACTATAATATAAAAACATGTCTGGCATTAATGTTGCTTCCTGACAGAAATGTGCTGAGTCATTCTTCACTGCCTCTACAGACACCATCACGTTGGATGTTGTTCTTTGAACCTCCGGTACTGTCTGTAAAAAATGCATGCTCCTTTAGCTGGTTTGGAAACTCTCCTCAAAGTCTGTTTACTTTACTTCAAAAAGCATAAGAGAGAGTAAAAAGTTCTGTTTTAAAAGTTCTTATGTAGCCTAAAATTAATAATTGACATACAAGTTAAAAATGGGGTGTGTTATATAATCATGTTACAATATGCAGTGTAATGATCTTATTTTAACTGTTGTATACTATATAATTTGACTGTCTCCACTTTAAGCCAAAGCTTCTGATCACAAATAAAAACTCACCGTTAATGATCAGTCACACCATTTCAAACAGATGAATGGATCTGCTGCACAGGTCAAAAGCCTATATTTTACTTGGTAGAAGAGAATCTGTTTTTGTCTGGCGGGGAAGCACTCAGCTGTCATATGCAGCTGGCTCGCTTCCTCAATAACAAAGTTGTCTCTCCCCTAACAAACTGGCCCACCCCTTCCGGTCTGGGTCCATGAAACACTTCAGTTATTGCCATTACACAACAGTGAAGAGGGAATGGGACTACACTTGAGTACTGACTAGGGGCTATCTTCTCTGTCCCCAATCCTTATACCAGGCAATTTAATAATTGACTGGTATAAGTCTCTCCCAAAGAGCTAAGACAATATAGAACATGTTGAACTCCTTGAAATTAATGAAAAATGGGAATGGTGATTTTGAGAGTGCCCAAAAGGTTTCTGTTGTCACAAAAGGATACTATTGAACATAACTCTCATTGGGGTTTAAATAAAAATCTGTATTCATGTTCACAAGCATGATTTAAACATTGTCAATCAAAGAAAAATACGAAATTGAGTGGTCTTAACCTAGTTATAACCAATTGCGATCCTAAATCAACTCTTTGGAGAGTGTTAAGAAAGTTTATGCATATTACATAAGTGCACTGACCACATTACATTCGTGAGTGCACTTCTATCATCACATATGAATCTATCTTCATATTATGAGTGACAGATAGATAGATAGATAGATAGATCGGGGCATCCCCAAAGACAGTGAGATAAAGTGCGTTTGACAACATCACGCCGCTGTGATTGGTTGCTTTTGATAGTTTTCACGCCCCCATGACAACAAGCTGCTTGTGATTGGTTATCACGCCTTGTGACAACACGCCGCTGTGATTGGTTGCTTTTGGTAGTTTTCACGCCCCCCATGACAACACGCTGCTTGTGATTGGTTATCACGGCCCGTGACAACACGCTGCTTGTGATTGGTTATCACGTCCCCATGAAAACACGCCGTGGTCTGGGGCTGAGCTAGCTAACTAGCATCCAATGCTAAATGGAAAGTGAAAGCAGTCGCTGTTGACAAGGTGGGCTTCACGTTTTCTGCATTTTGTTGTATGAAACGTTGTTTAGGCAAATCCGGGGACATTTTTAGCGACATTTAGATACATCACGGACGTTTGTCATTGTTATTAGTCAACAACTGACGTTGTCTAACTAAGCTAATGTTGGCGTGCTAGTTAGCGTTAGCCTGCTAGCAAGGCTTTGTAATAAACATAGTGAAGGAGTTGTATGAAGGTTTTTGTTATCTGGCGTTAATATCAGTGGTCAAAGTCTACTGGTTGACAGTACCTGTAATGGAAGCTATTTGAAAACCCACAGAAAAGCACTCCCTTCGCTAACTAGTGGTGTTACAGATAAGCTAACGTTATTATCAGCAATCAGATATCAGTACAACAGTGGATATATTATATGTGTGTGTTTTAGGTCTTTATAGATCTAAGGAGAACTCTGTTGAAAAATCACTACACATAAGACTTTTCTGTGAAACTAGCCAGTTATTTACAGAGGTGGAAGAACCAGGTCCAGTGAGTAGAAGTAGGGACCATGAATTTGCTCCACCCATGCACTAAACCAGCTGATTTCACCAATTAGTTTCCCCTACCGAGCTGAAGAGTTGTGTTAATTACAATCAGCTTGTTTAGTGTCATGGTCTGTACATCTACTCACTGGACCTTTATTTCCCACCTCTGATTATTTATCAGTTCAGTGGTTTCATCTGAATCATTATGATGTCACATGCTGTACTTTTTCTGTTACAGGGGAAGTTGCAAGAGTAATTAATCTCCTCTGACAGATCAAGAGCGGCCCACAGCTTGTGTGGAACAGCGGGCGAGCAGCTGCAGACCCAGAAGGACCGAGGCAGGGAGGGCTGTTCACCTGGGAGTGGAGGATCAGAGAAGAGGGCTGCAGATGGCTGGCTTTTTGGATAACTTCCGCTGGCCAGAGTGTGAATGCATAGACTGGGGGGAGAGGAGGAATGCTGTGGCATCTGTTGTTGCAGGAGCTCTGGTCAGTGGTCTGAAGAATGTGTGTGAAGGGTGTATGTATATAAGAGAGAAACTGAGTGAAATGGTAGAATAGGCTTCAATTCCTCAATAGCAACCATACATAGCAACCATACAACCATGAGAAGCTCAAGTTCAGAAACCATTTAAACAACAGCGGGAGAATCCACCTCAAATGCATTTAATCCTAATGCAGCTACACGTATGACACAAGGTGGACTCCTTTATCGAAAGGACTTTACAGTACTACATATATTTTAAGCCTGGGTCCAAGTAGGAACAGAACCCCTAACCCTGGCCTGGAAGGCAATTACTAACCCTGCCAGTGTTAGTGCCTTGCTCTACCCATTGAGCTACGCAGGGAATGGAACCCCTAACCCTGCCAGTGTTGGGGCTATGCTCTACCCATTGAGCTATGCAGACAATGGACCCTGGCAGTATCACATTGTGTTACACAGGACCACACTTTAAACACAGGCTTCTTATGGCCAGTCTAAGGCCAGACCTGTGTGTTGAAAAGGTGTAAATTGCCTACTTTTTGTGCAACAGTTGTCCATTAAGTGATATTTTGGTGATTTGGCACAAAATAGCCCAATTTATGTGGCATTCCACATGCATGCATCAAATACAAATGACAACATGGCTACTTTGTCACAGCAGTCAAATGCAATGCAAAGCTGCTAATTATCGCACAGAACTGGTTAGAGCTTGTTTTTCAGACTCTCTAGAGAGCTACTCTCTGCTCAGATCATTCAGCGATCACAAGATGTCCACGACACATCGCGTCTCAAGCTGTTTGTGCTCCGTTCTCTCCGTCAGGTGAAAAATGAGGCTGTTTGGGGAGGGAAGGATTGCCGACAGCCTGGTGTCTGGCTGTGAAGGGTAGGCCTGCTGAGGAGAAATGTGAACTGTCCTGATGTACAGTCGCTCTCAGTCTGCCCTCCCTCGCTGTAGTCTGACTGACTGACTGACTGTGAAGTCAGCAGTGAAGAAGTCGAAGGGAAGTTTCTTGGTGGAGCAGAGTTCTGGAGGGCATCCCTTATTCATTGTTAAATGATGTGACACTATAAAAGTCCAGCTCCCAGGTCTCCGGCTCATGAATAAATGGCTGAAGGGACATTGCCTTGTTCTGACATGTTCCTGACTGAAAGCCCTGGCAGAGCTGAGGGAACAAGATGGAGGCGGCTCAGTTGTTGTAGGCTGAAAACTCATCTCATTTCACATCCCGTCTCCCGTCTCTACTGGAAAATCCCCTCAACCTCTTCCCTTAGTTTGTGATTTGTTTAATCTGACTATTCTCTCTAATGTGGTCATTCTAGTGCCGGGGGTCTGGCACTTTGAATTTGGACCAGAACTAGTATCTCTGGTTTAAGTTTGTCACATTGATAGTCAGTTGGTTGTCGTTATGTAAGCGTGGCTTGAGGTTTTGCACATCTGTCTATTTTTGCGTATCAGTGATTATTGTGGTCCCCATTTAGGTCTCACTCACCTTTTTGCTGTCCTCATTAGCTAGCTCTGCCAGAACCATTGGGAAATTCACTCTGTCTTCTTCTATAGTCGGTGTTTTGATTAGGTTGACACACATACTCTCTCTCTCTCTCTCTCTCTCTCTCTCTCTCTCTCTCTCTCTGTTTTTCCATCTTTCTGTCTCTCTCACTGTTTTTGTCAGTCTCTCTTTCACTCTTATTATTCTTACACACACACACTGACTGATTAATGTACTGTGACTGAATATAAAGGCTGTGTTGTCTGTTTCTCAGTTCTTCACAGGCTGGTGGATTATGATTGACGCAGCAGTAGCCTATCCGCTGCAGGAACAGATGAACCACGCCTTCCACACATGCGGTGTCTTCTCCACCATAGCATTCTTCATGTAAGCAGGGTCACAACGATCAGCGCAAGGCACAGAGAGCGCTTCTGGACACGCACTCTGTCTTGTCTGTCTGTCTCTATCTGTGTGAATGTTGCTTTCTCTCTGTCTCTATCTGTCTGTCTGCCGCTTTCTCTCTGTCTGTCTCTATATGTCTGTCTGTCTGTTGCTTTTTCTCTGTCTGTCTGTCTGTCTGCCTGCCTGTCTGTCGGTCACTTTCTCTCTGCCTGCCTGTCTGTCTTGTCTGTCTGGCTGTCTAATCAGAAAGGGAGACAGATGGAGAGGATTTACAGTGGGACAGCCATAAATAATGACTATTATATAAATAAGCTATAAGGACCGGATTGGCATGGTGAAAGATACCATACACTTGTAAATCTGCAGGAACACATTTTAACATACATTACTTGAATACACCATTAACATCTCACAAACGTACACTTGGACTCAAAGCGATTGCTCTGTGGTGTGCAATTAAGGCTGAGCCTTAATTGATTGGATGCACCAGCACAGCACATGAATGACTACAGATTAGTCTCGATTCTCCTACGTTCTGATATTAGGAAGCAGTTGTTCAAGCAGTGGAGAGCAGTTAAATTAATTCTAATAGAGATGTTTATTCTGCTCTTAAGTGTTCTAACTGTGTGTATTGACATTTCAGGATCAATGCTGTGTCTAATGGCCAGGTGAGAGGAGACACGTATGGAGAAGGCTGCCTTGGAAGGATAGGTGTGTCTCCTCTAATGTGTGTGTGTGTGTGTGTTGCATGCGTGTGCATCATTCGTGAGCCAGTCGGTGCATGATCCTAGTTAACGGTGTCTATATGAGAAACAGGAGGAAGTTTTAAATAACATTTAATGGATTTATGATGTCAGCAGTCCATTTAATGTCATTTAAACTTTTCTTGCTGTTGAATTTGCCCATTTCTTCTATGTGTAACTGTCCAGTACAAGAACACTACAAGCTGTTAATGAGGGGATGTTTTATTTATGCAACTGCTAATGTTAATCTATACCTACGAACATTAGCTTGACACTGAAAGAAAGTTTACAATTACCGTTTGTCATCACGTCGATCTCCCACTCACGTCCGTCTCCAGCTAACGTTACCTCAGCTCCGTCTCTCAAGCGGTCCGAGGTACATGTCATGAGCATGAGCTGTGTTCAAAGGCAACAGCTCGACGACAGTGAGCATCTATTGGTTACGAGAGACTGGCATGAACTACATGTCTCTGATGTTGCAGAGAGAAGCAGATCAGAGTTCTGCACCACACCTGCTGTTTTTGGCTCAATTTAATCGAACCCTGGAGCGTTTAGCTCTTTAATTTGGTACGTTTGTGCAGATGAGAACACAAATCAAAGTTGGGTGTGCACCAGAGGTAGTTCGCCAAAGAAATGCTGGTCTCAGACCAGTTAGTCAAACTCGGTTGCGGTTCGCAGCAGGTGAAAACACAATCTGACCTAATTACAGGAAACGAAACAAAACAAAATTCACTGTTTTCTGGGATGAATATGGAAGATATTGAAACCTGACAGCAGAATAGATGCTGAAAAGATGCCTCATCAATACATGGGACAACGACCATATTTCCAACCTGAAAAAAACTTTGGCAACAGTATATAATCACATTTGTGATAATCTGCGGCGAAGTGGCAGCTCAACCGAACAAAAAGATAAATTCATATGGTACAATGAACTGGAATTTCTGTCCAATAAACAAACGACCTTAGCATAGACGTGGGTTTGTTTACAAGTCGTGGTTCGCTTATGAAAAGGTCGTGTGAAACTGAACCGTACCAAACTAAAACATGCAACATTGTATTTGGTTCAGAGCGAAAGCATCCTTGGTGGCATTCAAAATACTGGTGCCACAGAATGGCCTATTTATGGAAAACACTGGATAGTATAATAATGGTCAAACTTATGGAGAGGACTGCCTTAAAAGAATAGTTCACTCAAAAATTAAAATGATGTGAACGCTGACTGACTCTTTAGAGTTCTAAAGAGTACAAAAATGACTCCAAATGACTCGTGCTGCATAGATACAAGTGTTAAACAATAGCACTCCAAAAGCCCAGTCCAAAAGTCCAACATATTTACACCAGGATTTAACCAAGTCTTCACCAAAATCATTTTCATGTTTAAACTGCTGCACAGACAACTAGGTCACTGGTCAACCAGGTCACATGATGACCATTTTGTTTTAACTCTAAAGAGCCAGTCACAGTTCACTAGTTTGGGAGAAGGCTGAGATGGATAACTCACTGTGTATTTTGTCAATTTTGAACCGGACCTTCGACTGACAGGACGGTGAGTAGATAATGACTACATTTTCATTTTTGGGTGAATTATTCCTTTAATGATGACACTGAATGACAGTTATGTTTATCACTGTGTGTGTGTGTGTGTTTGTTTGTGTGTTGAACCGTGAACCTCTGCAGGGTAGTGATGGTAATTGGAGTGATTATCCTGTCTGTTTCCCTGCAGGAGCTCGTCTCTGGCTCTTCATTGGCTTCATGATGATGTTCGGCTCGCTCATCGGCTCCATCTGGATCCTGTTCGGTGGCTACGTAGTGCGCGGTGAGCTAGCTCTCTCTCTATCACGTTCTGTCTGTTGACCGTCTTCTCTGACTGTCGTTGTGTCTATTCCTGTATGTATCTGTGTTGCTGAGTCTTAGTCTCTCTTTCTATCTCACTGTCTTTCTGTATTCGTCTTTTTCTGTCTCTTGCTCTTTGCTTTCTATCCATCTGTCTGTTTGTCTCTCTCTTTCCTCCTTGCTTTGATTGTTCAATTATTTCTTTCTTTGCTTTATTTCTCCGTTTCTTACTTGTTTATTAGATTATTCTAGCCTGATATCAGACCGAATTGTCAACTCGTCACACTCCATTTCCATCTGACATTGTCTCATCTCTAACTGATTTCTGGGGGGGAGGGGGATTTCCCCTAACCAATCACAACAGTGATAGGGGTGTAGATGGGGTGGGGTCAGAGATGGCAGGATGCTCTGTGGAGCCTTGAGGAGGTGTCGCTGACCCTATCTGCCCGCTTGACGGCCCTAATGACGCCCACTCCTCTCCTCCAACACCCAGGCCAGACACCCGCCCTGGTTTAACGGCACAAGGGTTAAATAAATAGCTTCTTTCGACGGAGGCCTGCTATAAGGGTTAACCTCCTTACAGCTCTTTCCATCAAGCGATGCCCATTTCTTGTTACAGTCACAGTCTGCTGCTGCAGAAGATAGCTTTTACTGTCTTATCTGTCCTTGACCTGGAAAAGCAATTTCCTTAATCAGATGAGGAAGATTCAGCCTTCTTGTTCTTACTCACTTAGAATGATTCTGGTAAGTTTTGGTGCCAGGACAGGCTTGGCTGAGGGAGCCAGTAACAGTGAGTAGTAACTCATTTACAGTGATTGTAACTGTCACGAGGCACAGTGGCTGGTGTGAACTGGCTATGACACTGATGGGTTTCGTAACTGTACCGATAACACTGAATATGGTACACGTGATTCCATTGGATGTTTAGTGTTGTGCTGAAGAGTGAGTATGTGCCGCAGTTAAGAGTAGATACATATGTAGCTAAAATGCGATGGATGTAGCATATTTCTCAGGGGACATAGTCCCTTAGAGTATATATAACTCCAGTCCAAAATGGCTCCACTAGTTCTGGTGGCTTCAGGATCAGAGACAAATCCTGCCTGACTGAAGCATTTCAGATCATTTGAGTTGAAACAGTTTAATAAGATTACTGCGCTGCCATCAGCAAAGCAATCCACCACCGTTAGTTTGTCACACTGTGTTGTGCTACAGTTAATTTTGGCTGTATCAATCAATCAACCAATCATAATGTCAGTCATCACATGACAAAGGCTTTTTATTATACAACGGCTAGTTTGAACTAAGCAATCCGATTGGTCAAAGACACATTCTAACTGTGCTTATAATTCCTACGCAACATAGCTAGCTTTCTTGGTTGCTATGCCAACTGTTGTGTTAAGAGAGATCTATTTCTTGCTTCCTTACGTTTTATTCTTATGTATGTGTGATACTTTGAAGAAAGATTTTCATTCAAAATGGATTGCTGGCCTACTAAGAGTAATACAGGTGCTTAGGACAACACAATAAATATTTGGGCCCCAGCAGGAAAAGGTTTAAGCCCCTGTCAGACATGTACCATCCCAGTCTATAAAAGCACAACCTTGGGGGCCTGGATTTGCATTAGTTTCTGTCCCTGACGATGGCAAAGCTGTCCTACAGAAGATGAGACATCCGGGATTTACTGCAAGCTTAAACGTGAATTCAATTTATTTTGGCCTTGGGCTTTTTTTAATTATGAATCACTTTTTCAAAAACTGGAAACTCATCACAGATCATAAGCTATTTATTGATGTCATAGCTGTGCTCAGCCTGGAGCAGTGAACGGTAGAGGAGACTGGCTCTGTGTGGCTCTAAAATGGCTGCTTAAACTTTTTTAATCCAACTGAGCCTGATGTTGCAGTAGTGCTATCAGTTCAGAAGCAGAAAATGTCCCATGATCCCTTGACAGTAATCCTAGATACCTGAGGGATCTGGGTTCACTGATGCAAACTTTGTCCTGACAGCCTCGTATCTGAAAGGTGAAAATCTGCAGTACTCCCCTTTAACACAGTTGAACAGTTACACACATTAACTCCTGCCCAGTAAAACCAGTCTTCTACTGTTGGCCACTGGGAGCTGCTCAGTAAAACCAGTCTTCTACTGTTGGCCACTGGGAGCTGCTCAGTAAAACCAGTCTTCTACTGTTGGCCACTGAGTAGCTACAGTGGGGGAAATGGGGTTAATTGCCCAATTCCAGGTGCAATCTGACCTTATCAGTTAAATATCACATTAATATTATTATTATTTGAATGTTTTCCTTATACAGCATTTTAGTATGCCTTGCTTTTTAAAAAATTCTCAGTTTATTTACTTATTTCTTATTTTACCTCATCAAAACAGATGCTACTTACTGCAGGATTATACTGCAAGATTATGAGGTTTTCCAAGTGTTGATGCATCTTTTAGTATAGTATGAGTATTTACAGGCTGATCGTTTACTGTAGTGTGCTCTCTTTGTTTGCTTTCTCTCTCCGTAGACAAGGAGGTGGCGCCCGGCCTGGCAGTGTTCTTTCAGAATGCCTTCATCTTTTTCAGGTGAGGATGATGACATTTAGTTCAGTTTTTGTTTTTATTAATAGTCAAATAACAAACACTCTTTAGGGCCGCGCAATATTTACTCAGCAGAATAATATTGTAAACTTCTATCTATCAAATCAATCTATACATCAATCGATTTATACATTGATTGATTTATGCAAGAACGATCTATACTATCTTATCTATCTTATCTAATCTGTACATACCAACCCACCCACCAAACCAGTAGGCTTCTTTCCCTGTAATGACAAATTGCAGCTTCTTGTGATTGTAATAGTCCATACTATGATTTTCTTATCTCTCTCCTTTTCTTCTTCTGTAGTACTCTGATCTACAAGTTTGGCCGGACCGAAGATTTATGGGGTTAGAGTGTTCATGCTCTTGCATACCCATTCACCTATTGCCATGTGCAAACCAACTCT
>OMKK01003321.1:6404-24075 GCA_900302305.1 Polymixia japonica | reverse complement strand
ATAAAATAATATTGTATTAACTGAGGGTCTTTTCTGGTAATTCTGCAGTATTTCTTACCTGGCCTTTATTTACACATACACACAACACAGCTGGTTATGATTAGAGATGCTGCCAGTGTTTACAGCCAGTCTTTATTGTAGGTTTGGAGGGGACAGATAGTTACAAACCGTATCATTGACGGTGCTGTTTCTCCTGGACACCGGGTCAGAGTGAAGCCACAGGTTAGAGCCGTTCCGTACCCCCACCTGCACAGGTTGAGCACAAATATTATTACATAATAACATAAGGCAACAAGGCATAAACACAGACTTATTTGCCGGCACCGTTTCCTCCAGCCGTGGGGTGAATGGGCATACTGCCTGCAGAGACGGCTCTATATACCTGTCCAACCTCCAGAACAGAGTGAACATTGTCCAGGTCGATGGCAAACTGATTGTTCTCCATCTCGTACACCATCCGCGAACTGCCGATGTAGTCAAACGCTTCCTGGAGTCGAACAGAAAACAACTCATTAAAACGCCGCCTCGTTAAATGCGAATGGCATACGATAACAGCGCACACAGATGTCACAAACACAGACCGGGACACTAAACGTCTGTGTCCACAAAGTAACTTGTTGCTTTTTAAGCTAGCAGGGCCGCTAACGCCTCCATCTGCCGCTATAAGACTATCGAAAACTCGCGCCAGGCGAGGCGGTGTTTTTCGCCGAACGGTGAAATGTATTTAGCTTGGCTGTCTGAGCACCGAGACGCGCCCGGCTCTCGTCCCTCCCGCTGAAAACAAGAGAGGCAATCACTGTGAAGAGAGGCAGAGTTAGGTTAAACGTTCCCATGGGAGCCAAGCTCACAGTGCCTCTTCTCTTTATTTTAATTGTAAATAACGTACTAATGCACATTCCCAACAGTACTGGGAGCTCAGCGTGTCTTTAGCGCTACTTTCTGTCAGAGAAAAGTTCCCAACGGGGTGTTAACTATAACCACTTCTTCTCACTTCCTCACAGTTATGGCTTTCGTGCATCTAGCTAAAAAGGTCCCTGGCTGGTCTAGAAAGGCCGGAACCAAAAACAAAACAGTCAGTTAAATGTAAAGGGGCTGTTCTTATGTCACCGTGGAAACGTGTTGCAGAGAGAGATTAGCGAGCAGGGAACAGAACTGACCCCTTGGAAGAAGGCGTAGAGGATGGTGCGGTTGGGTTCGGCCACTTGGGTGACGTTACGCAGGGCGTGGGCGGCGGCCAGCAGGGTGACGAACCCTGAGACTGCAACCTCTGCTCCTGGGGCAACGTCCCAGAAGAATGACCTGCCGTCCAGCTAGGATAGGATAGGATAGGATAGGAGAGGAGAGGAGAGGAGAGGAGAGGAGAGGAGAGGAGAGGAGAGCAGAGGAGAGGAAGCCAACAGGCAGAGATCATATCTAGTTAAGTAGTTCATTTCAGCTTGCTCCATAAATCAAAATTGGGCCACAAAGTATGCAGGAATGTAGCCTATTTTGTCTCCAGGCATACTTTTTATGCATTTCTGTTGAGTACAACATGACAAGATTTGCACAGGTTTCAAGCAATATCTCACTGTGGTAGGACAATTACATTTTTATTTTTTTTTAAATGCACCTATCTCAATATACATTCATAAATGGGCAAGTCTTAACAGTAGCTGCCACAAAATCGCTGACTTTTGGCTTTTCTTATTTTATAATTCATGTTTTTATACTTTACGCCCGAGGGAAATTACTTCTTAAAGGCACAAAATACAGAAAAAAAGGTGACATTGCTGTAGGTAGTTGGAGTGGAAGTATAACATCTGAGACTTGCCTTTCAAAAAAGTATAGCCAAGGGAGACAATACGGCGGGCGACTTTTCATGAAGTGAGAAAGTTTTTCAGAACTCAAATATTCTCTTTTATCACACTAACTGACACACAGAAAATAACCTTTTAAACCACGCTCACCCTGGCTGCTGCTATGACCACGCTCTGCCCCTCCTTGTGGCCCTTGGCTGAGATGTTGAGGGGTTTGGTAGAGCCCCACACGTTAAAGTCCCCCAGAGGGTCGCACACATATTCTGAATGGAGACACAGAGAGAGAAACACAGATATCAGTTAGGGCAGCACATTTAATCAAAAATTTAATTAAATTTAAAAAATGCTACAATTTCAGGATCACAAGAGTCTGCAGTTTTTCCTGGACAGACAGCTTCATAAACACAGTACTCCAGTGCTGTGCTTAAATCATCCTGCATCTTACTGTCAATTTAAATTGTGCAAAATCTGAGCGTCAGTGTGTCATTGCCATGTATTGCAACTCATATCACAATAGTAATATCGAGCAAAATAACCGCAATAGGACTTTTCATCAATATTGTGCACCTCAAGCATCTGTGTGTTTGCACGCTAAAATCTTGCGTGTAACCTGGTTGTCCCAGATAGTGCAAGCACACTGTGTTTACGTAGACTGTACACAGAACCTCTGCGATCTTTCCCGAGTTCTTCTTCATCGCGGGTCTGCGGTGAACTGACGCGCGCGCGTGACTGCGTACCTGGAGTGATGCCTAGGTTGATGTCGTTTCGTCTCATGCACGTGACGGTGTCGGTGACGGCGTGCATGTGGGAGAACAGCTGCATGGCGCACAGCGGGTACTCGGGGGCGGCGCCCGTCGCGAAGCTGTTGTGGTCAGCGTAGCACTGTAGGTGGAGAGAAACATCAACGTGTCAGCTACAAACACGACCACGTACCGTAGGCACGTGCCTGTATTTTAGCTAGCGACATGAAATGCAAAGTCTTGTTAGCTGGTTATCAATAAACCCATCCAGCAGGTTGGTACTTTTATAGGGTAGCTAGATGCCTTTGCTCAAGGGCATTTTGGCAGGTTTGGCTACTGTCTGCAGTATGTGTAATATGTGTGGGTGCAGCCCACACATGCTACACAAAACAATGCACCATCACACAAACACGACCTTTGGAATAACCCATTATAAAAGTGCATCGTAAAGTTATCGATCAACACTATCCTTTACCAAGTAAGTAGCGTCAAAGGTCTAAAACCCACAATCCACCACCACTGTTGATTCGAAACCAAAAGAAGAAAAAAAGAAAAGAAACTGAAATTTCAGTTGTGGGTCACGTTGAGCTCAGCAGTGTGAGACTATGGACAGAAATAGGTACAACCAGGCTAGAGGTGCTGGATCAAGTGTAAATCAGGAGAGGATTGAGGAACTCAACTAATGTTATGGTCTGTTTTAGTCACAATTAATTGGTAAGAGGGCAGCTAACTTCTCTTGATAAAGAACCACAACCCCACCCTTTTGGCTTCAGGGTAAAGACGACCTTGAGAATCCTCTAGGGAACCTGACCTTAACCCTTAATGGGGAAAACAGACCAACACCAGAGTTTACTGGTCACCTTCTTGAGCACCGCCGAAAATACAATCAGACAACCACGTAATGTAGTGACGACTTTCAAGTCGAGGGCAACTAACAGGCAGGAGAGGTCAGTTTGCAAGGAGCAACGTCACCGCACGCCTTCGTGTTTACCTGCTTTATGACCTCGGTCTCATTATCGTCTTTCAGAGAGAAGATGGGAAAGTCAAAGTCCTCGTAGGAGAGTCCGTTCCCACGCGGGTTCCATACCGTCACATTACAGTGGGCCAGGGTTGAATCATAGCTGTCTGAATAGACACCTGGTGGAAAGATGAGATAGTTTATCAGCTGCAAAAACACCAAAAGAGGGCGGTGACACTGCCAGGTACGATGGTGAGGGACGCTGGCTGTCCCCCGATTGTGGAACGAACTGCCAGGCAAGCTGAGGGTACCTCAGACTATTTAAAGGTATTTAAAAAAAAAAAAAAGGCTTAAAAACTGTTCATTACATAAAATGGATTTTCTGTGAACTAACCTCTCTGCTTTGTGTTTTTCTATCTTCTTACTTTAATTATCTTTTTTTCTTAAACATTCTGGGATTTGAAATGTTAAAACTGACTACTCCAACAAATGTGTACCGTCTGGAATGTTTTCTTCAAAGTACTTTACATAGAAAAGAACAAAAGCCTATCTAGGCATTTATTTCACTGGCTTTCACCACGAGAATTAGCATAGTAACCAGTTTCCCTTTTCATAAAGCACACTTCAAAAGATGTGCCTTGTGTGAATTATCAACACTGCAAAAATACACTCTGAAGAAGCCCCAAACACACCAAAAGCGATAACAGGCCTCATTTGATGCGCGTGGTTTGATTCAGGCCGGAGATTTGAAGTGTGCGTCAAACGAGGCTTGTCAGCTTGATACCGCAGAACTTTGCTCGTAATTTGAATTTGAAAGCAGTGGTGTTTTGGCTGCAGGTTCTCAAAGCTCTCTACTCCCTCCTACCTGTGTTCTCGTTGGGGCAGGTGGTGTGGGGAGAGAAGTCCTCGATGGGGCTTGCGTTTGGTCCCACCACGGCCACCCCAGCTACCCTGCTGGAGCTGTTCTTCAGCTTCATCATCACCTGCCTGAGGGGCAGGGGGCGGGTCAATGGAAATAAATACAGATACATGCATAGGTCATACCTGGGTAATGGTGAATGTTTTTTTTTAAAGGGCTTTTTGGCAAACATATAAGCATATAACCTATAAGCGCACTTTTGGGTTTCTCTCAGTTTAGCTTAGCTACCTAGCTAGCTTCATGGTTTGTTTTGGCTTACTTAAATTGCGATTGATTTAATTGTGAAAAAATAAATTGTGATTCACAACTTATCTGACACTATCTAGGCTATGTTGTACATCTGTCTGGTAATCCAAATAGGTTAAACCAAACAAAGGCTTTTTCGTATTTTTTTTAAACTACTATTTAATAGAGTTCATTACAAAAGTGAGAGAGCGAGAGAGAGAGAAACTGTCCTCACGTATGTAGGTACAGCACATACTCCCGCGTGGGGATGTGATATGATTTGTGTATGATTTGTGTACCTGGTAAAGAGCGGCGAGTCCATTACGACCATATAAGGAGGATTGGGACCAGTGCTCAGCACCCATTCTAGGTTATCCTCTGACTCTAAGACGTGAATCACACCCACATCACCTGATAAAGATGCTGAAAATACAAAGAGGAAATAGACCGTCATCAGCACTGACACAGTACAACACTTCGCTATCAGATGACTCAGAAAGTGCTGCATTAGTTGGTTTAAGGGTGTGTGTCCACCGCTATCGGCAGGGGTTGCTTGTTCAATAAACAGTTGTTTGATTTGCAAGTGGAGAGCAACTGTATCCTTCTTTGAAATTCACTTCTAACTCTGATAGCATAAGAGCACTGATGTAGCTCCTTGAAATGTAGCTATTAAAGGAAAGCAACAGAAAAATAGGTGACAGTAATGAGGTAGAAGGCTAGTGGACACACGTTTTACAGTACAGGTTACAGGTTTACATTGTTATCTGTAATTTAACTCACACTGGCAACCTATTTGATGTGTTGCGTTCAGCAGTCTGACGCATGGGACAGTATTTTTGAGCACCACGTAGATCTTCTGTTCCACTGAATTACAGCTGACATCTGCAAGGGAAAACAGAACTGTAACAACTGCACGAAGAGAGCAATACGATATCAGACAAGGTTAATCTCGAACATAAACGAATGAGCGCTGTGTCTACAAAACCTAAATTCACTTAAAATGAACATCACTGATAAGAAAAAACTTGTTCACTCTCCCCTGTACTACCTCGGCTTGTTCACCAGCGTTGTCCCTGCTTTAACTTGCACATTAAACTCTTCCCAGTCGTGAGAAACACATGGCTGAGTTCACCCTAATCCCCTGTAGTTCCGGAAGACCACTGCAGGGCAATCACGAGTGGTCACGCTGGTACAGACCTGGACTTGGGGGGAAACTGGCGTCTACTAGACCTGTAACAATAGGACCTTTCTTTTAGATTTTTTATTTTTTTGGCAAATCGTCATCCTGGGTCCCGTTTCAATGCTTGAGGACACTGAATCTCTGTGATTATCGTTACATGATTGAAGTAGTGTACAAATTAAATTGTAATCCCACCTAAAGAGAATATTATGTTTGGTTTTGTACCACAGAAAAAAAGATGAATGTCATTTTACTGTTGGCCAAATACTGTATACACAAAGTAAATGAAAACTAAGGCCATCTTAATTATTTTCTTAGGTCTTCCTTAATTTGCATTAAGTTTATGCAATACAATAGTTGCACTGAATGTATAACATACATGTCCTGAGACCAATGTAATGAAACGTGATGTACCTCTATTGTTTCATCTTATGTACCTTATATAATTTATGTAGCGTCTTTATTTATTGTATATGTACATTTCTTTTGTTATCTTCGAGTCATTTCAAGGTTATGATTTATGTCCACTATGCTCAGTTATGATAACTCATTGTTCAGCATTATTCATTTCATTGTGCCTTATTGCACATTGTGATTTGTGGGGGGGAAAAAGTTTACCGAAAGCTAAATTAAATCTCAGTTAACTCATATTAAAAACGAGTCCGATGCGGTAATACAATGTGTAATAAAGTAAAATAATAAAAGTGATGCTACGTCTAGCAGAGGATCAATACAGGGCAACTTTAGCATCAGCTAGCTTAGCATTGGGGCAAGTTAGCTTCCTGAGCGGCTAATCACAATGAAGCTAACCGGCTACAACAGAAACCTACTCGAATCAACGAATCAACAAACATATAGACGCGTTCATGTAACACCGGGCGAAGAGCACATACCGTTAAAAATCCAACATATTAGGAAACTTATAATCCATTTGGACGATAGCAAATCCATCTTCCTGGTTTGAGAAACATAAAAAAAACACAGGAAGTGTTGACATGAGATTCGTCCGGTTTCCGATCATTCGTTCCGCCTCTGGCAGTAATAGACCTCATCAAAATGGCAGCTGAGATTCAGCAGTGAAACCAGGTTCATGATGAGTTTCTTGACTTGAGCAGAGAATTGTCGTCATCGTTATCAGACTTTGTCATTAGCTCCAGTACAGCAATTCAACTGAATTGTATTAAACAGTGAACCTGACATGAAAGCTGTATAGATGAAAGCAACTCCCCCCCTTCAATCCCACACCAGTCACAAGTCTGTGCCCACACCCACTTCAAAACCATCAAAGAATCACACATACACACACAACGCGAATCAGGTTAATAAACAGCCATTTTATTGTAATTTTATTTTCACTGGTACACAGAGCAGTGCTGCTCAATCTGTATTATTTTTCTGGTGGTTAATACAAGTCAGTAAAGAGACAGAGAGGTCTAGCGTTCCAAAGAAACATCAACAGTTTGAGTAGAGATGATAAAGCAGCACTCACAAGAAGGTTTTTCAGGAAAGGCCGAGCAGGCAGCCAAAGAACTCAAAGGATAAAAAGGTTCAACATCAAGATATAACATTCTGTCACACAGACCAATCATACATGTTTCTACTTCTCTTTTGTCAATAATTGTGTTCTCTCTATAGAATAAGTGTGGATGTGTTTTTATTAACAGATTCTTCTTCCTCTCGTCTTGTCCTCTCCACATCCCCCTCAACGGAACTGGAGGGGGCTCACGCGCAGACCAATCACGTCCTTGCCAATCTCTGTCACCTAGGAAACAAAGAGATCAAAGGTTAGAGATGAGATCAGGAGAATCTTACACCATCAACACCAAGTCTTCCTTTTGGTGAAAACGTTTGTTTGCAGTTACAGTGTTTTATGAACACACTTTGTCAAATTCAGTGGTGTTGTACATAGTTCTCTTGACATACCTGTGTGACCCTGCAGATCTGACCCTTGTAAGTGGGGCAGTAGCAGGCACCAGATAGGGGGCACTTCTCCACTGGACGCCCGCGGTACAGGGGGACGAAAGAGGCAGCGCACAGGTCGAATGGATTGTGGGGGTCGTAGTTCAACTGGTGGGCATCTGTCGGGGTCTTCTCACAGGCCGCCAAAATCTTGCGTGTCTGAAGGACAGAATTCATATCATGGTAACAGAATTGTTATGTTCAAGGATATGAAAACAGAACCAGAGTAACATCTTATTAAAAATTTTAGAGTGAGTTTTATGTCCAAAAACCACACCCTTGTAAGATATTTATTTCCAGTGAATGACGCAATCGTTGTCGCAGATGACGGGAGATATAACACACACACACACACACACACGCACACAAACATGCACGCACGCGCACACACACACAGCCTACCTGCTGTGCAACTTCTGGCTTGGGGCCCAGTTCGAGCAGGCGTCGCGCGAAGCCAGCTGCTGTCTTGAAGTTTTTCAGCTTGAAGAAGAGGTTGAGAGCTGTGCGCAACACTAGGACCATGTGGACCGGCTGGAGACTGCAGTGGGTGAAGTAGGCTGCCATCTGTGGTGTTGGGAAAACAAACAGATATACACAGATTAGATCGGAAGATCAAGTCATGATTACCAAGGTGAGTCACGCCAGTCGAGTTTAGCTAATGCTAGTAGGCATGTCTAATATAGCAGCCACTCAGCCACTTGAAGTAAAAACTATTTCCTGCCCCAGTGATTACAACAGATAGTATCAGAAATGTTAATGTGAGTGAAATGTCCAGAAATTCAAGACTTAATGAAGGTCATGTCAACAAGTTGGTCTTTAGAGGGACAGAAATCCTCACCTCACAGAATCAGTCTTTAGAAGGACAGAGATCCTCACCTCACAGAGTCAGTCTTTAGAAGGACAGAGATCCTCACCTCACAGAGCCTCTTCTGCTGTTCCAGAGTATCTTTAGGTAATTTCTTCCTCTCCGTCTCCATGGTTAGACCCACTATGTACTCTCTGCAGATTGTAATCAGCTGCTGAGCCTGCAAGACCCAGAGATCTTAAATCAGACAAGCGATCACTGAGCATTTTAAGAGACCTCACATATCTTTACATAGCTATGATTGTGTCATGCTCTCTAGGTGTCAAGAGCACACCGGCTTACTAGACACATCAATACATATTATTACAATTTGTGTATAACAAATCCCTAGTTAACCATTTTTCCCCAGGTTAAAAAGTTTAAGTGTATGGAATTCATCAAGTCTTTCGTGATCATCTAACCAAAAGAAATGAGCAGAAATATGTCACTTTGTTACATAGCACACGTCTCTCCTCAACATATAAAGGAATAATAAAACAGAAAACGCATTTTCTTTGCAATTCCTCCAAAACAAATACAGCAGCGGACAGATTCTGTGCTCTGGTGTACCACTAAACATTCCCGTTTCTATAACCAATTGTAATGTTCCTGACCTTAATTATATAGTACAAACTGCTGGGTCTAGTTGACATGACAAACAAACATGACAACTAAATCAATGGTACTCCGTTAGTATGGAAATGCTTGTAGAACCCGTGCTCGTCGGGGCACGTTGCCTGGCCCTCACCTCTGCGATCTCCTGCTTGTTGTCCACCACCAGAAGAGGTACAGACAGCAGGATGGCTCTGAAACGCTCCACCGCTTCCTCAAACCGCCCGGCTGTAGTCATCTGGTAGCACTGCTGCAGGCGGGCGATGAGGTCAGAGAGACGCAGGCCAACGGCGGGCAACCCCTGTTTAGCCCCACAGTCCTTCAATTAAAAATGAAAGAAGAAGTGAAAACAACTTTATTTTACAGCGCGTCGCACAATGAACCAGGGATGATCAGGAATAGCTGGGAGGGGGGGGAGCAAGATCGTATCTTTCAGTAGAAATCCACATCCCTGATACACACAAAAGACAGATAAACACAAGAACAATAACGGAACAGAAAAAGGTGACGTAGAACTCTAGACGTACGCGTACCTTCCAGTTCCTCTGGGGGTGACCTCGCAGGCAGGGCAGGGTAGGCAGGCCCAGGTAGCAGGTACGGCCTCGAGACAGCGTCTGCATGAACAGGGACTTGTAGGGGCCAAAGTTCACCACTCCTACCTGGTCGTGGAGCAACTGTGGTGAAGAGCAGAGAGGAATACAGGTGTATTTTAGAGTAGTGTTTATGAGACGCTGTGTGAAATGGAATGTAATAAAATCAACAATCAAACCATTTTGGAAATATAAGTCAGGAGACTAGGATAACATACCCTCATGGCGGTCTCGAAGGAGCCAGCCAAGATGTGGTCCACTGGCAGCTGGGAGTTGTTGCACCACATCTGGGCAGGACTCATGCCCTTGGTGGGCGGGACAAAGAAGCCATCCTCAGCCCCTCCCCCTGCACCGGCCGGAATGTCCTATTGGTCGGGAACAAGAGGCAGTCAGTTTGACAGCTAAGAAATCAGCATGTTTCGTCAAGCGACCATATTGGCAAGTGGATTCAGGATTTCACTATCCAATTTTACTTCTTAGAAGGCAATGTATTTGGTTTTAAAAACACCAACACTGACTGATGATAAGTGGCTAGTGAAATTGACAGATTCCCCAGCAACAGTCAAAATCTATTGGCTAGTCCAGTGGCTAGCCCCGCCTTCAAGCCCTGACTTAATGGTTGTAGGATTATTATTAATAGCATGATTATAGCTCTGCTCACCAGCTCTGGAGGCAGGTCCAGATCCTCCTCCACTTCCCAGCCTCCTCCCTCCTCCTTCACCACTGCTCCCTCTTCGCCTAATCCATCCTGGGCATCCATGAAGCCATCTGAACAGAGGGGAAAATGGAAAGATTAATACCTACACCAGAATGTTGTCTGAGAGAAGGAGTCTATGTAATCATCGCCGTATACAAGTATTTCCCCCAGAATACTAGATTTAGTGGTGTAGCCAAGCCAGCCAATTCAACAGTGAGGTTAAAACTACGTTATGACGTCACCTTCATCGAGCTGCAGCTCTGCGTCCTCTCCCCAGCCCTCTCCTCCAGGAGCATCCATGTCCAGGTCGGCTGCCATCTGCCCTGCCTTCCCTGCAACACGTGATACGAACATGTTGAACATCATCACCGTTCACTCCGACGAAGTCATTAAGTCGCGTCAGAATTCTTATGATATCAGTGTTAGTCTTGACTCAAAAGGCAAAAAGAATCTCCATTAATACTCATAATACAATTATTCAGCGCGTGTGTGTGTGTGTCTGAATGCTGAGGACTCACCCTTGGCTGCAATGGCTCCCTCAAAGAAGCCCTTGGACACGGTGAGCAGAGGCCAGTTGGTGTCCAGAGGGTTGATGGGTGGAGGGGGTTGCAGCAGCTGGGCATTGGGATCCACCTCTGGAACCTACAAGACACAAACATTAACAAACACACATATTTATACAGTGCCTTGACTGTGTGTGTTTCACCCTTGAGGCTGGGAGACCCCTGGTGAGTTTTGGGGAAGCATCGCAGATCGGTATATCAAAGTTGAAATTAGACAAAGAGTAAAATAAACACTACAATTCGGCAACAAAATGTTGGGACTTACTGACCCAGAGTCAGACGAACTCAAGCAATGGGTTAGCTTAGCTCAATTGCTAGAAGTCTATGGGACCAAGTAGCAGCTCCTATGTTTGCTACTTGATTCCATTCCCACTTCCAGCAATTGAGCTAAGCTAACCATTGACCCGTTTTCTTCTTTCATTAAAACTTCGCGCAGACATAAAAAGGACATCCACGAGTTCGTCTGACTCTGGGTACGTAAGAAAAAAACTAACTATCCCTTTAAGTCGCCCAAAAAGTTGGCCATTGCGCGACATCCTGTGTCCAGAGTTCACATTCCACCGACACCACGTGTTGTGAATACGGGACAGAGAGGGTTCTCTCTACATACCGTCTCCTTCTCTGGGTCAAAGGTCTCCTTCAGGGCCTCAGCCTCTTCATCCATCCCATGAGTGGCAGCGGTCAGGTAAGCGAGAGACTCTGGACACACAACATACACATAAGGAGTTAGGACGTGTGCTAGAAACCTCTCTGTACAATGCTGTCCATTGGTGGGCTATTACACGTTCCTGACAACACTAAGTGCTACACGTTTTTGTAAACATTCAGAAAGCTGTTCGCTAAAAAGTTGCAAATATTTAAAGCAAACTGTCCTTCCATTAGATTGTAAATGGTCACAAAACAAGAGCCATGACCAGCATTTTCCAGGTGCTTGTACTTGGCACCACATGCCAGGATATCTATAGATATACAGGGATGAAAGCGGTGTGTGAACTTACTCTGCCCACAGTTCTTGAGGATGCGGACTCTCTCGCTGACGTCTCCCAGGTAGAGAGCGCCCTGGTAGTGGCCACTCATGTCCTTCCTGATCTCAGCTACAAACGCAGAACACACACAAGGGTTAGATGAAACCGCAGAACTCAGACATCGTTTGTACCATGCAAAACTGCACTAACACACACACACACACACACAATCCCTTACCGATCTTCATCATTTTGCGCAGCTTGGCCAGGTTGCCGGTGATGAGGTAGAGGAAGGTGAGCTTGTCGAAGTTCTTGGTCCTCTGGTAGCACATTTCCACTACCTGGTGGTGACCCTGCAGCAGGGCTGCCTCACCCAGACGCTCCCAGCAGCTGCGCTCGTCCAAGGCCTTGGCTGCTTCCAGCGCCACCTAGTGGTACAGACGGGGGATATGTTTAGAAACACAAGACGGGACTCAAGGGTCTCCCGCGTGGGAAACGAAACCAGGTGGCCATGGGGGAACCCATCCTCGCCGAGATAGTTAATATTACAAGGTTTCAGATCTGGGTTGATTCCAGATGAAGTGAAGTTGTTGGGTTCACTTCCAATTCAATCACTTCTGAAAATGGATTTTCTTCAAAGAGGACATTAACCAAGGCACAATCATTGTTAGGTTAGGTGGCAAATTTCAGTGTTGGTTAGAATCTGGTTGTGGTCCAACCCACCTCGATGTTGCCGCACTCCAGAGCCAGACTGAAGCGCGTCTTCTCATCCTTGACAAAGTGTAGCGCGACCTCTGGGTAGCCCTTCTTCTGCAGGTAGGCAATGATGGACTGGCCCACCAGCTTGGCGTTACGCACCATGTGGAGCACCTGGAAGAAGAAGAAGGGGTCAAAGGGCAAAGGTAAGGGATCAGAAGATCATCTGTATAATGACTGAACATCAACAACAAATAAGGAGGACTTAGATATATAAAATGCAGCTCACTGAGGTCGGGTCACTGTGAAGGATTTTGATAAAGACTGAAAGGTCACCAGTATACAGCATGCGTAAACATAAACTAATGGCATCTATCATACGCCCACCTCTTCGTATTTGCGGTTGACCAGGGCCAGTTTAAAGCGGTATTCAGTGGGGTCGATGGCGAGGACGCGGGGCCTGCACTCTCTGTCCAGGCAGTAGATACTGGTGCCCCTGACACGGGTCACGTAGATGGGCAGGTCCAGGGTCCTGATGATCCCATGGTCACTGCAGACACAGAGGACGGGATAGTCAGATTGGACAAGAAGAGACCAGACCTGGAGATACCCAGTCATCACATGCTAACCGGCCAACCGTCAAATCCTGAAAATCCCACCTCCCACATTTCCATGTTTGTGAAAGACAAAGGTACCAGAAGAAATCATTTCTGTTATTTTGATCAAATTTGTGAACTTATAAAATAGACTTTTTTTTTTTCTTTTTTTTTTTTTAAACAAAGGACATTGAAAAAGGTGAGCTACAATGTCAAAAATGTCTCTAGCTGTAACACGTCTCCAATTTTGTTTACATTGCAGAATGAGACAAGTATTCTTGTTGCATATCTCCCGTTAGGATACAAATATTAAGAGACGTGCACATTAATCAACTTCTTCAAGTTGGTGCCTCTGGCTTTAGAAAATAACTCTGAAACAAGATCAATAGGAGGGACACAGGATTTTACACTGGCCACCGGCCAAACGCTGATGAATTCTGACTGCAGCCGGTATGTTTGCCTACTCTCCAGGTAAGCAACCATTGTTTGAAGGTCCTACGCTGTTCATCAAAATCAAGTTAAAACAGTGAAAGTTGGATTTGGGGATTTACACAACCACTGTGGTATGTAGACACAAAAGGGGGATTTACAACTCTGATCAAAGGCAGTGAACATAGCATTTATCAGAACGATCAGTCGCAGGTCCATACCCGGAGGTGAGGGCGTATTTGATGTGGTTGGACGTGGTGTAGATGAAGACCCCGCTCTCGTCCCACGCTCCGCTCTTCACTCTGATGTTCTCGTGGATGTTACACAGACTCTCCAGCTTACGGTTGCAGATCATGATGGCTGAAGGACAGGACAGGGAACAAACCAGGTTTTAACCTCCTGAATCGTTCGGGTTTAGTTTCAGGTCAGGTTAGATTTGACATCCAGATTATTTTCAGAGCTGCTTGAACCAATAATTTCATCCTTCGAGTAAAGTCAAATAAAGAGCTTTGTGGTTTGTTAAAACGTTTCTAAAGCAGCTCAGAATCACCTTATTCTGTGGTAGAGTTGATGTTTAAACGTAGCTCAGTCTCTTGGTTTAGAGTACAACAGGCAACCATAAGACTTGGACACTTAAAGAGTACTGCAACACGCTACCATCAACATTTAACGTACTAAGTTTGACACAAAGCCTGTATGTAATGCCACTGAATATATAGTATGAAAATTCTGATGTCAACAAATCAATTACCACATTGTACGGTAAGATATAGTATAATGGTGCCGATCTTACCGATGGCACCTTTAACGGCAACTGCATGCTAAACGTACGATTATTAAGCGCTCTCAGATGCAACATAGGCCGATAAAGTCTAGCCGATGTCTCATTTCAGCGAGAAAGGTTTCAGAAGCTCAAGCCCAGGGGGATCGCAATCTGGTCGAGAACACGAGGAGATAAGAAGGTTCGGACTCTGCGATAAAGACCTCCTGCGTTGTTATCAGCTCACCGTGTTTGGCCAGCAGGGCCACGTGGCTGGTGTCGGCGCTCCACACCACGTACTTGACCTTGGCGATCTTGACGGTGGCCAGCGAGCGCTTCTGCTGCACGTCGAACAGGGTCACCCCGTCGGCGTCGCGAAGCAGCAGGGAGCCCGTCCCGGCGTAGAAGATCTCCTCGCAGCTCGGCACCTGAACCTTCTTCACGATCTCGTTCTTCAGGTTCTTGATCAGCAGCTGCAGAAGAAGAAGAAGAAGGGGGTGGAATTAATTGGATATTAATAAAGGTGGGGAAGGTATAGAAATGAGATTAAAAAACTGAGAATAGTAGAAATATATTTTTATAATATTTTTCGAGTTTCGTGCTCAAATGAGATTTCCACTATTGAAAAAAACAAATGTGACACCGACTCTTATAAAACAACAGATAATACAAAATAAAAGGATGAGTTTAAAGGATAGTGGGAAGCAGGCATGTGCACAGATAGACTCCAACTGATGATGAATCCAGAACTTTTGAACATCAACCAATCAAGAACCATCATTTATACAGAAATGTTTCAACCAGTCATCAAAACACCACCCAGTGCTGCAGCCTGCAGGCAGACAGACTCACCGAGTGCATGCGGTCCAGCACGGCGAACCTGTTCCTGGCTACCCAGACTGCTGTCAGACCAGACGACCTTTTCCCTTCAGGGGCTGTGGAGAGACCCAACCAGAATCACTTTATACACCAAAACACAAGAACATGCACAGGACTTTGTCTCGGTGGCACACGCAGAGAAATAATGACAGCAATAAAAGCACAGTTCATAATGACACGTGGCGCAGGGTCAAAGGGTACAGAGCAGGACATGACAGTTGACCATCACGTGACTTGATTGCTTTAATGTGCAATTGAATGTGTGGAATAAAGTCAGAGTTACGACGACTGAAAGAGTTTCAATACCGTCAGGGTTCTGGGAGTCGCTCTCTTTGGGGATAGAGTACAGGTCATAGGTGCTGTTCTCCAGGTTGGTCGCCCTCTGCAGGAGAGAGAGAGAGATTATTACATAAAATACGATGAAAATACATGATACACAAAATACATATAATAAATAGAGTGTCTTTACAAACGACAGAGGTCTACGTGTGTGTGTGTGTGTGTGTGTGTGTGCATGCGTGTGGCGTTGGGTGTTTCGACAGATCAATACTCACAGTGCAGAGCAGGACAGCGTTCTCAGCAGGGTTGTAGGACATGCTGAACACCGGGAACTTGGACCCACTAACAGAAGAAAATTGATAAAAGAGCTGGCTTTTAATAATTGTCGAATTGCCTATTGTTACGCTCACTCTGATCCTTCTTGTAAAACAGAATACAGAATGTGACGTTCTAGTTACAGGACATTCTCTCGAACTACAGGTCATCGTGCCACCCCAAAATAAAACACAATAATAGACGAGACAATGTCTCACACACACACACACACACACACACACACACACACTACCTGCGTAGCTGCATGACGGCGGTATCCTTGCTGTTGTTGAAGTCCAGCTGGCGGAGGAAGCGGTCCTTGACGTAGTACAGCATGTTCCCGTAGACGGCGTAGGCCGGCCGCTCGCGTTCCAGCTTAAACACCAGCATGCCACTGTCGTGACCTGGATGATACAAATCGTACAAAAGGTTGTTTTGTTTTGTGTGTGATCGATCTACTAAAGCTAAAACGACGTCCTGTCAGATCAGACCAATCAGGAGGTCAATATTTTGAGTAAACCAACTGCGTGTATCCAGACACACGCTGGACCGATCCCCTTAATAAACTAGTGGCTGTGTGTACGCAGAGCCCTCACCAGCAGCAAACAGGTTGAGGTTGGGATGGGCCCCCAGCACCCAGAAGCGGTCGTGGTCCCGGCGGAAGGTCTGGACGCCGGTCCTCTTGGACATGTCCCACACCCTGATGCTCTTGTCCTCGGAGTTGGACAGGATGAGCTCCTGGCGCGGGTGGAAGACGGCACAGGACACGTTGTTGTAGTGGCCCCTGCAGGTGTCCAGCTCCCAGGCCTTGGACTCTGGACACGGGAAGGAGGGGAGGAGGAAGCGGAGACAGGTTAGATGGATGTTTGAACAAGCGGTTGAGAAAGACATACATGTATGATTCATAGATTTGGGTAAAACTGACAAATGTTTCCTTGTTTTGTAAAAGTAGCGGTTGGGGGCATTTTTGGTTCTGCTGCAGGGTGCCGCACTTAAACCATTTGTATACGGCTGTATTATTATTATGATGATAACAGCACCATTTCTAAGGTTGCCTGTTAACACGCACACTGAAGGAACCGTCAGTTCTGTCTTTTTGTTTTTTGCAAGGCTTCCTGTAAAGTCCCTTACCGTTCATTCTCCAGATCTTGACCTGCCTGTCGTCAGCTCCAGACACAATGAGAGGCATGCTGGGGTGGAAGGCCGCCCAGTTGACACCGCGGTCGTGACCCTGTACGCAGAGACGCACACTCAGACACAACACCACTTCCATTCTCAGAGACAGTGTTCCCTCACTACCCACTCGATAAATACAACTAAAAGGTGGCCATTCTCCTGAAGAAAATAACCTACAGGTTTCAGTCGCCTGCCATTAAGAATTTTGTATCCCGACCCTGTTAATTTAAAGAGTAAATTCACAAACATGACTGTATGTCAGGTTCTACAAAGAAACTAATTAAAAACAAAAACCGAGATTTGTGTGAAATATCCCTCAGACTCACCTCGAGGACGTGCTTGACGACAGCGTCTGAGGCGCCGAACAAATCGACGCCAGAGATGCCGCGCACCTCCGTCTCCACGGCGCCGGGAGAGAGGTTCTTCTTCCTCAGACCTGGAACCAACATTCACAGCACCACGTGCAAAGGGGGGGGGGGGGGGCCCTGATACT
>OMKK01003306.1:8433-29437 GCA_900302305.1 Polymixia japonica | reverse complement strand
GATCATGCCCTCGTACCAGTTCTCATCTATCTGGTTGGTGAGGATGATGATGTCTCCCTCCTTAAAGCCCAGCTCGCCCTCGTTCTCTGGCTCAAAGTCGTAGAGGGAGCGACAGCACGGCTGGTCCGGCACCTCCGACTCTGCACCTAGACAGACGGAGGAGAAGCGGGGACAGAGGCGGAACAGGGGAGGGAAGAGGAAACAGATGGGATAGGAGGAGGGGGAAAGAGAAAGACGGATGGGTGGAGGTTGAGGTTTGAGAAAGAGAGAGAGACAAGCAGGGAGAGAGTAGAAGAGAAAACAGAGGGTGAGGAGAGGAAGGTGTTATAAAACATAGCTTGTTCCTGTATTTACAGGTACCTGTATGAGGCAATGCACACTGATATATCACATTAAAGATTTAGTTGTTATTCAACTTTTAGTTAACCAGGCTGGTTAATAAAACTGGCAGACATAAAATGTGAAGCCAAGCCAGCCACTTGAAAGGTGAAAGAAAGTGACTGTGTGTGTATATATCAGGAATGTGGTTTTCACTGACCCTTTTCAGCATATCATATTTCTGGACTTCGGACTCTCACTCACTTCTGATTCTACTTTTCCCTGTGTTCTCTATGTCTGATGATCTCTCTGTGTACTGTGTGTGTGTGTGTGTTACTCACGGTGACTATTGCCATTTGTAGTAGGGCTTTCGGGCCAAGACAGCGGGACAGAGGTGAAGTGATCGGCTGGGTGTGGTGTGGAGACACATGAAGATGGTGATGAGGCAAGCAAAACACAGACAGGCACACAGACACGGTAATGCAAAACATCCTCAGACGGGCCTAATAAGACTAGCAAGGCTATACCACACTGTATGTACACCACTGTACAGAGTGCTAGTCTGAGTTTTGCCACTAGATGGCGGCAAAACGTGTTTTACAGAGCCAATCCTTGGTGCACAAAGGGTTGTCATTAAAGATTAAAGCTATCCTCTGGCCTATTTCACTTCCTGCTTTCCCCCCTCAGTTTTTCTCCAAACAGAAAATGGGGGCGTGGTTAGCACCACGCACTAGCGACACCATGGCAACCACTGATACTGTAAACAAATTCGATTCTCACTGGCATTGGTAACTGCTGGCATGACATCTTAGATAGTGAGACGTTACTGTTTTTGCTAAGGACCATTTTTGGAGGAGTTTGAAATTTGCGTTTGCTTATTTGTTAAACATGTATGGTAGTGACTATGGAATTGACTTATAGCAGCGGAGGTTAAATACTGGAGGTATTTAAGCTTTAGATATTCATGCTTTAGATATTCACAACCTCACAAGCATGAATACGGTAACATAAAAGTCCATAGGTTTGACCCTGATGCGGGGTGAAACCCTGACAGCTAAACATTTCTAAAAGGTATACCTACTTTTCCCATTGACTGTGTGGTTGATCTGGATATCTGTAAGGAATGACAGAAAATAAACCAAAACTCAAACAGAACAATGGGATGGAGCTGACAGAGAAATCACAGAAGACCAGGCAACAACAGAGATGGAACAAGTATAGTTTTGAGGGGCAGCTGTACCTGCTGATTTGATTGAGGAGCTGTATGACAGTCCGTTGTGCTGACTGTTATCAATGGTCTCGATGCTGCTCATGATGGACTTTGGTTTGAACTCTCGCTTGGGTCGGCTACTGGCTGTGGATATCCTGGAACGAGCAGATGATAAGACAGCAGAATGTATATGCTTGTTACATATTACGTATTGTTGACAGGATAGATAGGAAATGGAATAGCGTGTGACATAGTGGCATGAGATGGCCACAACCTCACAATGCCGCAAGAATTCACCACAGCCAGGCAGGCTGCCACAGTATTTTCACTTTTCAGTCTCCAACATTAGCTGCCCTGGAGCTCTGTCGTCACCACCTGCATTTAGCCTTTCAATATGCCTCAGTGCAAACTAAACAGATTCAACAACTCTCTCTTGTTCCACACGACTTCCTGTATTTAGCCTTTCAATATCAAGCAACATTTCTTCTTGATAAGTGTGACTCTGGACAGAGTGAACCTTCCCACCGAAGTCCTGCCCTACAAAGTGAAAAAATATAGCTATGTGAAATATTGCTTTAAAGGGATTGATGACTTAGATCTCAGAGTTTTCATTGAAATTGACATTTTTGTCATCCTGGGTTGTGATAAACATCACTAAACTCTGAGAAGTTACAGTATTTATGCTGAGTATCTATGCTGAGAAAAGCCGATCCAATGGATGTCCAAGATTATTTCAGTAAGTTTTCATGGGGCGTTTTCATTTAAAGTGACTTGGTTACATAGAAGTGGCAGCACATTACGTAACGACCAACCGACACTGTGGAAGTGGCTACAGATACATACTATTGTATCAAGAACTCTCTTGTTCTACATGCCATCAGTTTAATGCACAAGGGTGACGTATGGACTTCTGAAGGTACAGACAGTATTCTGTGTATCATATTAATATATCAGTATTTTTACCCAGCCCTGGACAATAAACAAATTTAATTTAATCTAATCAAATACTAAATTTAAAAAGAAAATGTTTTAAAATGGGTCAATCCCTGGGTCAAAAATGCCAATCCCTTTAATTACATGAGTGAACCGTCCTTACTTGTTTTGTAGCTTGGAGCTGAGGTCCTCTAGGATTTCAGAGGATTGTCGATGGTACTCTAACGCTGCCTCAATCAACGCTGACAACTGACTCACCTGCTCCACCTATCAACAACACAAACATAGAGTACACACACATTTGCACAGAGAGAGAGACAGAGAGAGAGAGAGATAACCGCACATCTCATCGTGGATTATTCCTTACATAAATGACAAAAACCCAGCAATAATCACAGGTGCATTACATTATGGGTCATACTGAGATAATGGATCAAAGCAATCATTGTCTTATCAATTATTGTCTTAACCATTGTTGCATTAAAGCCCCAATCCAGAATTGACTGGGACAGATAAACTTGGTGTATATATATATAACTTACATTATTTAATAGTTTTACTTATAAATGGAAAAGCTTTTTACTTTGGTCATTTCATAACCAACTTTCCAGTGTAGGATTACCAACATAAAGGTTTTACAACCTGAAAATAAAAAATACAAATAAATCATAGTAACTGTTTGTTCTTGTATTTTACTACAGTTTAGTCATTCAATCTGAGATTGAACCCCCCCCGAATAAACAGAAACAAAGCCAGTGGTTTCAACCAGGGAACGCCATACAGTAATTACAAACTGAATGTGTAATAATCATCTTATACTTTCTCCTCACATCATTCTCCAGGAAGTTGAACATGCTCCTCTCAGCCAGGTCTTTGCTCTCCTCAAACTTCTCCACCGCCTGGCGGATCTCCTCGTCCGGGATCTTCCCCTGACGCTTCTTCTTGTAGTCAAAGTCTAACCGACGGCCCTCCAGCTTCTTCAGGTGGTGCTGCACACAAGGTGTGTTTAACAGTTAAAGTGAAATACTAAATTTCAGCCCACATATATATGATTAACATCTCTGAAGATGTGCAGTTTTTCATGGGAACGTGAAAATATACATTAATTTTCCATCCATACGGATTCATTCAGCACTTAAAAGTGGCGATCTCGAAAATCTCAGAAGATTTTCATTTAAATAAATGTCTCTTAAGTCACTATGAGGTAACACAATGGTCAGTGATTCATTCAAATCACAAGAGGCGCAGTTAGTGATGCGTTTTCGTTTTCCATCGCCCAGCAGTGGTTGGTCCGCCAGAGAGGGTAGGCGGAGCTAACGCAACAGACTCGCTTTTCAACTGCTAAATGACTGGGAAGTGAGGTCCAAAAACACACCTGCAATTACCGCTTTTTCGCCATAGGTGCCGCCAAAGAGAACGAAACGGAGATCTTCGAGATTGCCACTTTAAAGAACCACTATAGAAAGAAACTTATTTGGGTTAAACAACTGAAACATAAAATAAAGCAATAAATCCTATTCATCAGCATTAGGCTGCATGTTGTGTCACAGATTCCAGACTTAGTTTTCTAGTTTCTGGCTCTCCTTGCTGGAGGAGAGTTAGTCATGTTTACAAATACAACATCTAATTGTAATATTCTAAACCACAGGTGAAACATAATTAATTCTTAAAATAGGTGGTATTCCCCTTTAATAATTATAGAGTGCTAAGTAACTGTGCTGTACCGTGATCTCTTTGAGGTCCTTGTCCTGTAGAGTCTGCAGGGGGTCAATGAAATTCTGTTTGACGTTGATGTCCAGAGCGTCCTTAATGTCAGCCATCTGCCTCATGGCCTCTCCCATATCCACAAGTGCACAGCCTGAGGGAAAGAGAGACACCACACAGTTTAGCGAAAATGTTGTTAAAGGCTACTGAGCTGATTAATATTTTCTGTCAAGTCAAAGCCTAGTTTCAAGGTATACATTCACTGTCCACCAGGGGTCACACCTGAGTATGACCTACAATATTGCTAGATAGTAGAACATACTGTAGGTATTTGACGGGCCACTTCATCATGCTACCAGCCGGTGTTAAAAGCAGTGCATGAATAGAGAAAACAGAAGAAAAGCTCCTGGTAATGTATGCTGCAGCAGCTGTGCATTCTTAGAGGTATGAGTTTGGGACGATTTTCCTGCCTTTGTGTTTAGTTAAACCATAGTCATTTCAGACCCAATTTCTCTGAAAAAATAAAAATAGAAAAACTGTGCTGTCATGTCACCAAATGGAAGGTTTTCAGATCTAGGTTGCCATCTACCTGTATCTCAGCTTGCCCCTACACTATGTCCTACTCAGGAAGCTAGTGTATACATTTAGACGCAAAGGAATAACACGCATGCAGTTTTGTTTTGAAATTAAGTTGATACATCATTGGATAATTAGGTAGCCAACAAGCTGTTTATTGAGCACATAATTGCTTGTTGGTATGAAGCCCGGCTCCATGTCTCTGCTCCCATTTCCTTGAGAACTCTCCTTGCAGCGTTTCAGAGATTATTTGAGTTCTACCTATCCATTTGCCCTAAAAAGTGCCAAATCAATTTGAACCACTTTCCGGGCATTCGTTAACAGAACCAGTAGTGGTTCTGACAGAGGAGGTATTTAATTTGAGAAAAATACATTTTGAAATGTCATTCCAGCAATTTAATAAGAACAGGAGGATGTGAGCTGAAAACAGCAGTGGTGTTCAAGTAGTCTATGTGGCAAAAAAAGGATCAGTCAGGACCATAATATGATATAGGCGACCACCCACACAATTCATCTATAGAACTTTCAGCTATATAATCTGTAAAAGGCTTTGTCTACTTTAAACACAATGACCTGGGTTTCACATATGACCTCAGAGAAACAGACAAAGCATGTATATGCATAGCCTTGCGCTTGTTTGTGCCACTAGGGTTGACATATGACATATGGTTCTACTGTAATGAAAAGAAATAATATAAAAATGTTAACTTAAATTAAATGTTGCATTCGGGTTTTTTTTTAAACTCAACAATTTATCTATCACTACTAAGAACAAGATGAATATTATGCAACAATGTATCAAAATCATACTAGGTTTCAGTTGGAACAATTCTGTGTTTCAAGTATTGTCTTAACCAATCAATGTTATATGGGTCTGAGTAGCACATGTATGTACAGTATGTATGTGAGTGGTGGTACGTCACCAAAGGCAGAGTCCTCTCCCAGCTCATGGCCATAGCGGAGCATGCAGTCTCCCAGTAGGCCTTCTGTCTGGGGGTAGCCTGTGGTCTTCACCTGTCCTCGGATCTTCGACACTGTGTTCAGCATGCCAAGCTTGGCCCTGGAGGCTGAAACCAAATAGAGCAAAACAATTTTGCTCTAGAGAGTATTCAGTAAAACACTGCCAGCATAATTCCAGCAAAGGCACTGAAATAATAGTTATATGGTATAATAATGAAATACAAGTTTACATTTGTGTTTTAAGGCAACTTTAACCTATCAGGGATCTTGCTAGCATAAATACCATATTGCAACGTAGGAAAGTTGGGGGAAAGAGGGTGGGAGGATCTGTCAGATGAGCTAGGTTGAAGCCTAGTTAGCTAACATGCTAGATCAGAGTACTTTGCTTTACCTGGGTTAGGCTGGAGGTATTCTGTTGTTTTAGACAAGAGGTCAAACACTGACTTGTTGGTGACCTCAATTTTCTAGTGGAGCAAGACAAGTATATTAGTTAAACAGAGACATTGCAACAGCATTTAAAGGGAACATTTTGGTAAATACGCAGATATAAATTAAGGTTTTCTATTAAATATAGTGCAGAGTTGGAAAGTCTGAGGATCAAACCTGTGGTATTTGGAAGACCAGCTTGTTGTAGTGTTTACATTTTGTCATAAATGAACAAGTAGCCTACCTGCTACACTAGCTAAGTTAACTGACCTGCTAGTTAGCTTTTTACCTTGGGAAATACCTGTATTTATTTTCCAGGTTAATAACCTAAATTAGATTAAAATTAAAATCCAGACACTTCACAGAAAACAGCTGTGCTGGTTCTTGGTTGACACCTTTAGTATGTTAGGTTTGGTTAGGTTTAAATTGAAAACAATTGGTTTATTTAAAAACGCATGTCTTCCAGTGCTTTTTTGCTTTATTCTCAGCAGCCAAAAGATGAACAACCTGATGCTGTTAGTGATTCTCAGCTAAACCAGCGAGATTTAGTCCCAGTCTGCAACTAAAGCATATCTACATAGGATATACAGTATACTCCAGAGTTTGACTCAAGTCTGAAAATACAAGCACAGCTTAATCAGAACCTGAAGAATTTCTGTCCATCATAACGTTTTGCAATAGCCCTTTGTGAGGCCAAACCTTCAGAAAAGCAACCCAATGACCCAACCCTGCGTGAGCAAGTGAGTAATTCAGTAAATCGAAACCACTGTCATAACGGACTAACACTGCATAGTGTCAAGCCGTGCGTTCATCCTAAAACATGTTTACTGTGAAGCAGAGGTCTCGAGTCTTGTAGCAGTTCAGTTGGTAATCAGCAGCTCAGTTGGTAATCAAACTCACCCTCTCCATCTCCATGAAGTCTTCATCCAGCTTCGTTCCTTCGACCCCACTTATCTTTTCACTCAATAACTGCACATCAGAGCAGAGAGAGAGAGAGAGAGAGAGAGAGAGAGAGAGAGAGAAAGAGTGAGCAAAAAGAACAGTATGCATTAAATAAAAGCACTTGTGTGTTTAAAGTGTGCTTTAAGTGTCTTGTTGCTTTGGCAAAGCTGAGCAGGCTGTGTTCCCACATCTTTTCCATTTCTTTCCCAGGCAGGCACAGAAGGTAGAGTGTGAATGTTATTTCTGACAGTAGACATGCTGACAACATGGTCCTCAGACCACCAAATAACTAGAAGCCTGAGCAATGGTGTACAAGACATTGCTATCTCTTTCTGCCTCTCTCTATCTCTCTCTTACACACACACACACACACATTTATATTTATTCAATCCTTGCAAAAGGGAAACCTGACGAACCCTTTATTCATCTCATCGTTCAAGCGATACTTGACAGTTTCTGTGGCAGGCTAGATAAAATCAATAGCATACCCCGACTAGTTTGAATATATATAGTATTTATATTTTTCCAATTTCTGTCCTCTGCTATATTTGCCATGCAGACCTGTGTGACTCACTATAGATGCACGCCCCCTCACCCTGATGGCACATTAACTAAATTCTTGATGAGTCATCTTTCTCATGGTACATTGATAAAACACATGGAGCCGAGGGGACCTGTGGGCGAGCAGAGATCCATTCATTAGAGAGGTCTGGTTAGGGGGCGATGACAACATAAAGACCCAGGCTTACCACAGCCTGAGAGGACACAGTCAGAGAAGCTTGCATAGCCAATTACAATTAGCACAGTATACTGTACTGTACTCTTTAAATCCAATGTTAGGGCTAAACAATGTACCACACTCGTACTGCGCTATCTATATATTTGATATAAAATGGAATTCTTCAATTAATTCTTAAAATGCAGGCAATTAGTGAGTGAAGCAGTGAAAATGGACATCATCTTGCACTCACACCTTAAGCATTAACATAAAACAACATAAAATAGGTTTAAAAAAATAATATAATAATTCAAATTGCATCAACAGTATCTGACAACATAACAATAAAATAATTTGCCCCTATCTTACACGTGTGAACAAAATGAGACTTCTTTTAATCTGCGCCAAAGAAAAAAGTACAGCAGCAAAACTACTGATTTCACGTGTTTCTAAGAAGTATGTCAAACACAGGCATGTGGCAATGAGACCATTCCTTGGCAGGTTAAAGAGGATTAAACTCTGTCCATACAAACAAGGGGCCAATTCTGACAATTTAGGCTAGTTGTCCAGCTACCTAGAAAAGGCCGGGATGGATGCCAGTAACTAAGTTCATGCTCTACAAGAGTCTCAGCTTATGACCAAAAGACACACACACACACACACACACACACACACACACAGAGGCACACAATCAGTGTGCAAACACACTAGCTTTTCAGCATTTGAGAAAAACGTTCTTAAAGGTTATATTGATAATATTTTTATGTAGACGAATATTTAAAAAAAAAAAAAAAACATCCACAGAGCTTTTAGAAAGGTGCAGAATCAAAGTATGCCTTTTCCAAAAAAAAATTCATTATGATTGTGAATTAATCATTTATATAAAATTGTCGGGTCCAAAATGAACGTTTTGTTTATCTCTGTGTAAGATGTCAAACTAGCCTACAGTATAGGGCAATCCATTGGGAAATTAGTTGACTAACCCTGATAGGATGCCCTACTAGGAACTAGTCGGTTAGATTATACCCCTGTCATCACCACAGTGCTTTGTAACACATGCCACATTTAGCAGGAAACACATTTGCCTCAGATGTGAATCGACTTTTATGAAACATCCTATACTACAGATTTGACAGTTTAGCTGACAATCCTATCCAGAGCACCTTGCAGGAAGTATAACAGACATGAAAGCTTTGTGAAACCCATAATCACAAGGACTCTAAAGTACAATTGAAAAAGATGACTAATGCCATACTATGATATAGGAAAGAAAAAATGTTATTTTAGGGGACCCAGGGTAAAACTTAGGGCAATTAAAGGATGAGAATATTTATTTCCCTAAGCTATATGTAGGTGTGACACATATTAAACATATTAGAAAGCAAGACAAAACTATCTCTCGTTTCTGTCTGTGAGGGAGAGAAGTTGAATGAAGTTGAGGCATAGGATGAATATATTCCAAAGCTAAACTCCACCGACATATCCTTTGAAAAGCAGACTCCTTTAACAGAGCTCAAAGTAGCTGGAATAAGGCACGGCACGGGTGGCAGGTTAAATATAGACCAGGCAGTGTTAATGGGCGCTCCTGTACAGATCCAGTTCTGCTAAAAGCAGTCCAATTAGCAACTTCGCTAACAGCAGATACAGTAGACAGATAACTGGGAAATGGCAGGAGCTGGCAACCAAACCAGAATAAAATAGTGACTTGCGTCATCAGCACCTGGTCCTAAATATGCAGCACGTCAATAGGGAGATAAATTGAATGACTAGCTCATTAGCCACTTGGGGTGTATTAGCATTAAGCACGCAAGTGCAGATCCCCAGGAGATACAGGGTCTTGGCATTAGCAGGCAGCACAAATAAATACGCTTCCAAATTCACAGCTACGAGGCACTGTGCCATTCACATTGGTACTACCCATAGACTGTATATAAAGATGGACGGCATGACAGTTCCCCAAAAGTGAAGCCAAAACATCTCGATCGCCCCCTGGTGGCTGGCTGCAATATAGGTCATAAACCCCGCCCCCTCTACGTTAGTGGATGGGCCAAACTAAACAAATACACGTACACGTCAAATACATTTTTCCCAAAGATGGTTTCTGTCATTTTAGGTAGTTCTTATCACACTGATGTATGTTCAAGTGTTCATATTTCTGATAAGTCTATGGTACTACCCAGGGCTTTTTTTTTTTAAATTCTTTTACTTTAGCATTCTGAATGGGAGGCTGTGGGAAGCAAGTGACATTGGCTTCAGCTAAGCTCTCTAAGGATGAAGGCTGAATTAAAATGTCAGTGCTGGGACAGCTGAAATAAAAACAGGTACAATGTGTCAAGGAGTATGGCAGCGTTGTTAGCTAGGGCCCTGATGGTGTTGAGGTTAACAGATCCACTTCTGGAACCACACCTATACGTGGATCTCACTCCATCCTTGCTCATCCCTTTACTGACATCACCTGTTACTTTAACACAGTGTCCGCATCCATCGATAGAGGAAGTTCAAGCCAAGCTGATCAAACGATCGTTATATCGGCGAGACGTTGCCGAGCGCCATGCCGCACGTCTTCATCGCTCATCAAATCAACAGGGAATTCTCAGGGAAACACAGTATTGCTGAAATCAAATCATGTTGTGGAGGGCAATCTAGTTAGCCTCATCTCTTGATCATTTGTTCTTAAAACAGATACATTCGATCATGTGGTAAAAGTCGCACAGTCTGATTATCTTTCAGATAACATGCAAAATTAGCAAGCAAATCTCCCTAAGGTTTGGGTGAATGAATCCCGCTGGGCAGCGCAGTGGCATCTCACGCGTAAGCACAAGGACAAGCGCGGTTTTTGATGGATCATAGCAGTGCTGGTCCAGAGTCGATGAATACCTGGTATCAGCAGCAACCGGACCGAACAAGCTGATAAGTCAGATAGACTGACGAAGAGGACAGGAGAGACGTGGTCACAGAAATGTCAGAGGCATTAATGCTGATCCACTGAAGAGCGGAGGTAATACTACTGAGACCTCAGCTATGATAACGGCTTCGCAGTGACAAACCACCTTGGCCTCACTCATGATTTTAGGAGGCCTCAGAATAATCTGCTCCTATAATACTTCTTTCAGTGCTGTAGCGATGCACAATATTGACCAAACACCATATTGTATAATTAGTGTTGCTGAATATTTCAAGCGTTATATAAATTGTTATGTGTGGACAAAGGTCTTTCTACAGGGTTTGTTTTTAGTGGTTAACAACATGGGGGTGGGGGTGGGCAATGCTTACAATTTGCTTGATTTGAACATAATGAAAGATGATCTTCATGTGCCACAGCAAGTCACACTGCAAAGGACAAACCCCTGTCTGCAGAATTTGAGTCAATCTGTACCAGTCCAATGAATCACAGTGATCTAAAACCTTTTAAAATATCCTAAGCTTTAATGAATGTCATCGTTGGTGATAAATTATCATTTCAGACTCTCTTTAGCAATGACACAGCCTATTGTCTTACTCCACTAAATGACGACGGCAATATAGGAGTCTCTGCCAGCGCCCCACAAGCCAGGCCTTATGTAAGCAATGAGACTGGATCAGCGAAACAATGTACAGTAGGACTGGGGCATTAAAAAAAAAACAAATGGGGGAGGGGTATAGAGGAAAAACAGCAGGGATTCTGTCTGGGTGCTGGTTTGTGTGGTTTGGTTTGTGTGTATAGAGCAGAGCTTTTCAGCTCATTCTCAGAAAGGGACACCGTAAGTAACAAGACTAGGTCAAAACCTAGTATATGGCTGGACTGTGTATGGTCAATGTTAGGCGTGGGTGTAGTACCAATACTAGATACTACGTCTCGTTTTGAAGATTGATTCTAGCGTCAATAGGATCGATACCAAAAAGAAAATGGATCCGTCTCTCTCTCTCTTTCTCACAATTTTATTTAATCAACGAGTAGAGAAACTGTCTCTTCAGACTCTGTTCCGGTGTCATCTTCGCGACAAGAGTGTAGATGATGTCCTGTGCATGTGAACGTCTGCTGCTGCTGTGTGCGCTTGCTGTCAAACAACACACGCGCGCGGCGCGCTGCAAGACCGCTCCTCTTTAGTATAAATTGGTATCGGATCGAAACCAAAATTTGTGGTATGGCCCACCCCTAGATGTGCAAAATTGTGGCCAAAAGCCTTGTGGCTAGGGGGCAGATGTCTTCATAACATAAGGATCACGTCCACCATATGTTGTGATTTTCTGTTTATATCTTTCTCGCCTAATATTGTCTAAACTAGCACAGTACGGGCTTTCCTCCATCTCGTCCATTCTGCTTTTCACTTCCTGCTCTCCATCTGAATTCCGTGCGTCATCGGAATCACGTGACTGCAAACAACGTATGGTGTAACTTCATCACTCAGTGAGTCAGTCAAGACATTCGCATTTATAGGGCTGTTTCGGGCCAGCCAAAAATAATAATAAAATAAAATCATCTACTTCTAGGCCTTAACCTTTCTAACACCTTTCTAAACATGTTAGGTATCTTAGAATTGACCCTTCTCTAAACCCCTTATCCGAGCAGTGATAGTCCAATCATAGCTTGCAAATGCTATGAGGAAGTAGCAGTAAACAAGCTTTGTATTTTTGCTTTGAGTTTTCTAGGTACCTCATAAAACAGTGCACTTGGGGCACTTTTAAAAGTGTCACCCGTTATCCAGAGGTTGGAGGGGGATGTGACTAATTTTCCCTTTCCAAAACCTAAATCGTACGAGTGTAATCCATAAATCATGGTTGCTCCTCTCCCCTGTCCATCAAAAACCACAGGTGAACAGATTCTTGGGAGTTTAGAGTTGAGCCGGCAATGTAAACAATGTTTAGAAAAGAGGGAGCATCAACAAACATCGGTAGACATTTGTTGTGAAGATCATATTTCACTGAACCGTCACATTGCACAGTCTTGTTATTTTAACATAAAATCTGGACTAAAATCTCAATTTTCTAAAATGAGAGAAGAACCTCTCCAGGACAAATTGTGGAATTACCAGATAATGCCATATGCCACACGCCAGGAGATGGTCCCATTACAATAGGTGTGCTGTCCTAAATCAGGGACTGGGTCTTGGACCTTTCCCTCTCAGCTCTACTACGAGTGTGCCAGCCATCAGAACGCTGTGGGCTACAAGTGGGTCAGGGCCTGGGTAAAATTAGCAGGCTCAGACTGGGGAAATGAACCCAATCTGGCTACTAGAGCATTTCTAGGACAGCGGAGGGGGTGAATCTGTTACAAATGTCCTATGTGGTGAAGTGAACCACGGAGAGCTTCCACAACACCTCCTGTGGTACTTTTACAGGTAATAGGCATTCTGGAGGTGACATAAGACGATATAAAAGCTTGGCATTCTGTCACAAATTAAATCAAAAGGTAAGGTTTGTGTTGCATAGGGAAGGGCAGGATAGAGAGAGACTAGAAGAAGAGAGAGAGGGACAGAGAGAGCGAGAGGGAGAGAGAGAGAGAGAGAGAGAGAGAGACCGAGAGAAAACAGCTGTCCAACACGGGACGACGACATGCTTCGCGGTTCGGGGTATTAGCAGCAGCAGCAGGTGACAGCTGGACCGGCAAATGACTAGTGTTAGTGCGGCAGATGAGAGGGCATATACCCTGCTCTTAATCCAGATTGACGCAATCTAATCTACACATTAGAGCTGCAATTATCCTGAGCAGTGAACTGAGAGAGAGAGAGAGAGAGAGAGAGAGCGCCGGAGCCCGCAGAGTCATTTGGAAAAAGCAAGACCAGTCGGACGTCGGGGTCGCAGGGGCTCTCGTGGTCAGGATGTGGGTTGTTGTTTTTTCTAAAACGCACATGAAAGACGCCAAAATATCCCCATTGTGTGCCCAAATACAGTCACTTCTTTGATTGCCTGACAGTGTTAGTAGGTCCCTGTGTTCTACTTCCCTGGATGTGGTTTTCCTGCAGTCCAAACACAATGCTTTCAAGACAGGCCTGAGGGAGCAGGGGGGCTCTCCGTTGCTTCCGCTGCGCACGCACACGCGCACACACACACACACACACACACAGTCGCTGCATAATCTCCTTGTCTACTCATCTCACATTCTCGTTAATTGCTAAGAAACAAACTCAACAACGGCACAATAGCCGGACAACTGGACGTGAAACAATACCTTGAAAATGCTTGACTGTGACAAGGGTTTTAGTGTGGAAAACGTCCATACCCCATTTCTACACTTCAACCGCTAAATTGTATCCCTAGCGTTTTCGATTTCGAAGAGTCCAGAACAGTGAAGTCCATAGCTCACTCCAGCTTCCCACTCCATTCCTGAAGTGGCCAGAAACCATTATTACAACACCATGAATCACTATTTCAACTGGCTGGTCATTGTGAAGAAAAGTGGTGTTTACTGCCACAGCAAATAGCCAATCTCAATAGCCATGAGTTGTATAATAAAGTATTGTCACTATATTCAGCAACGCCTACCAATCACCAAGGTGTTAGGAGTGTTTGACTGACAGCTGTACTTTGTGTCGTGCTCTGGTCAGGGATACACATAGAGTCAAAGGTTGACCACAGAGCTGTACTCCTCAAACCTGTACAAGTTTCATCGAGTTAAACAAAATAAAACTAAAAAAACATCTATGGACCAATCAGAAGATTGTTCTGCAACAAAAAAAACCACCTGAAACTGAACTTAGGACCTAGCGTGCTATATTTAACTGTACGTAAGACCTTTTAAGGCCTTGAGTATTGAGGATATGTTTTAAGACATTTGAAGACTTTTTCAGGACCCTTATTTTAACCTGGCATCAATAACAGTATGGGTGTGTTCCTAGGCTTTTTTCTGAGCCCTGGCATGCAGTTTTCCGAACAAAGAACGGTCCAGACTCGATTCAGTTTATGTCTCTACATTTATTTATTCCGCTACTGAAGAAAGCAGACGCTGAACATCTAGCTGTGTGGATGCACATCTTGATATAAAATAAATATAGACACATGAATCGATGAATCGTGCTGAGGGACATTCTTTGTTTGGGTTTGACCTTCTGGGGTGTTTTTTTTTTTTATTTTTAAGAAAGTGAGAGATTGTGAATGAGCACATTGCCAACAGAATAGTTGTGTTGGTTAGCAGGCTTTTCCTATTTTGAGTTTGACACAACGCTTAAAGTGTGGGCAGTAGAGGAACCCAGGTCAGGGCACCTTTATCGTGTTATTCATTAGGATGTAACAGAGAAAACTTGAATATGACCTGTTCAAGTCCTGCTCTGAGACACTACTACACCAGAAAACTACTCTCAAGGGGTATGGTAGCTATGAGATGTCCTTAATGTAGCAAATTGCAGGCCAGTAGGCCTCACGACGAGTTGTTAGTTGTCATCCGCTGAGCACATACATGTTAATACAAATCATGCACAGCGCAGCTTTTTGCCTTAGGCTGTCAGGTTGGTGGATCTTATAGTAGGAGAAGTACTGAGGGGAGGAGAGGAAATGAGTCTGGACGAGTAGAGAGGCGTTCCAGGTGGGCTGCGACGTCACCCGGCGAGCGCCGTACGCCTGCAGGGTGTGGGGGGAGAAGAAGAATGCAAAAGGTCATTGGAAGAGAACTACAAGAATGACAAGAGTCTAGCGCATTACTTGTTTTGTTGTTGACTTGACTCATTGTCAGTCGTGCTGAAGTCACGCTCTGGCTCTGCTGAGTTATCCCGTGGAGGAGGAAACGTAACACGGAGCAAGAGTGAAAGCATGAGGCTGGTTGAGGGGAAACAGCGGTTTCCCCTCAAAACAATGTCGGATCTCCCGAGGATCTGACTCACTGGCCTACACACATTACTGTTGGTGTTCATGTGTAAGTGTGTGTGTTGTCACAAAACCAAGTTTTGTTTAACTGTGTCTCCCTAGGGAGCTCTATAACAGTAGCATGCGAGGGACAGAACTAAAGTAACCCCAATGTAGTTGAGAGGTAGATGAGTTGATAGATGTGCGCACACACAATAGAAAGTTACTATTGGACTCCCCGCAAATGTCCTGTTGTTTTGATCAGGGGCCTGTTTTTACAGCGCTGGGCTGGCCCTGGCGGGACAGCGGGATAGGCTGGAAACTAGAGCTGCCCATCGATTTCCTGCTAAGCCCACGTCCAAACTCATAACTCTGGTACATACTATATGATATGATAGGCGATATGATAAATCTCCCTGTCAACCAATCATCATCCCCGAAATTGCAGATCCCTGATGTAGTTGTCTACACGCTGAACCGTAGTGGAAGTCTGAACTACTGCCTTTTTAAATTACCCTGACAACAGCAGGTGGTGTGTAAAAGAAAACAAAAGCTGATAAACACATAACAAGTCGTGGTGCATTTCCAATAGGAATCACTAGGACTAGACACTAGAACCGAGGAAGGCTGTGTTAAATGTCGGGTGTTTATTGGCTACCTTCTATGCTGGCTCTAAATACATTTTAAATAAAATAAACCATAATTTTGGTTGCTCATTTGAGTGGCTTGCGCTACGCATACATAAAAAAAATAACGGTCGTTTAAATCTGCAAAAAATCAGCAAGGGAATTTCAACTGGCAATATTCTCAGTCCACTGCCAATCCCCAATGTATTTGTCCAACCCTGGCACATACTTGAGTATAGTACGATGAAGTGGCTTGAATTGGAAACAAATATTCTAACTATTCTAACTTTTCTTCAAATAAAGAATTTCCAGTAGTATTTCAAGAATAAATGTTGGAGTCAACTAACAATAAATAAGCGGAGTTCAGAATCAACTTTGCTAACCGGATGAATACAATGAACAACCCCAGCCAGCGGATGTCCCTGGGAAGATAGATGAACAGGGAGTGAGTGAGGGAGTAGAGACAGTGATAGCAGGTTTGTTTAGGGTAACGGAGACATCGCCTTGGACACACCGAGATTACACAATGCAGCCGCGCATACCGAGGCTGCCCTGAATTCCACTCCCTCGGGCCTTAAAATAAATACAAAAAACACTGCATTCACTGTTCAAATGTCTCTACATCAGGAGTAATGAACCGTCACTGAAGTTAGCTGCTCTGCATTGATTTGGTCAATAGATGGCAAGACAGATAGCTGGTTGCAAACCGTACTCGTTAACCCAGGTCAGTGTTGGGAGAAGGTTTCTGGCTAGATAACACCATGAATAGAATTCTTTCACCATTTACTGTACACACACACACACACACACACACACACACACAGCCTGTGAAAGAGAACTGTTCAGTAGTTCATGCTAATCTCACGTGACCAGGTCATGCTCACTTGAGTCAAGCTGTTGCCTTTCAACTATGGAAGTATTTTAGTGTCAAAAATGACAAATAAATAGAACAGAATCGGTATAAATGTAAAAGAAATTCATATTCAGATTTTCCTTTTCATAAAAATGTATTATGATATTTGAATAGAACAATCATACTTCACCATTCACAAATAAATATTTTATTTGTTTTTGTAAATCACAATTCAAATGAACCAAAAAAGTCATACGAATCCTTGAATCTGTATTTGAGAATCCATTGAATCCAAAATTTCAGTCACTTTTTTCAACACAAGAATGAATGTTGGAGTCATCTTAACAATAACTAAGCGGAGTTCAGAAACAACCACCTCCAATCCCTGAAGTATTCGTCTAATCGCCCAACCCTAATTTGAGAACATCCTCAAAAGAAGTTGATCTGCATTGGAAACAAGTGAAAATATCTCACCCTACTGGCAAAAACATTAACTTATTTAACAAAAAATTCGATTTTTAAGACTCAACACTTGGTTAAATTACTTGTTAAGATGAATATTTCTTGCAGTATGTGTGCGTCTGTGTGTTCGGAGGAGGACATCCAGACTATCTGGTGGTAGTGTGTCACTGTGTGCAGGAAGGAAGATGAGTCAGTGTATCAGACAGTGCTCTGTGTATAATACCACTACAGACAGGCAGGCGAGCTACTCTCAGCTATCAAAGGCAGGATATGAAACCATGTACCATTTCTGCTTCTCGGGGAATCAAAGTGAAACAAAAACATGGCCCTTAGGAGACTACAAATAATATTTTAAAAAAGACCTATGAAAGAGGACCTTTCAGGGGGACCCTTTCATTTATTCAGCGGAGTAACAAGCAGATACATTTTTTTGTATAAAAAAAAATCATCATATCAGACAGCATGACAATACTGGATTAATCCTACTCCGTCATGCTTGGGCTGAACTGGCATCCCAGGTAATTGCCTTATTACAAGGGGCTCATCCAGAGCAGCGGACACACTTCTCCATTACCATCATTTAGCTGATGAGCTCCAGGCAGAGCTGACGCAATTACTTTGCTGCCAGGCAGGCCACTTGGTGCGAGTGGTGTTGGAGATCGTAATGACAGCTGGAACGCGGGGTTGCACCATACTGCATTTTTCACGGCTGGTATTGAATTCCAAAAAAAAACTAAACTTTGAAGCTGCGATGTTCCCTCTCTACCGACCGAGGGGAATTACAACAAGAAGCGCCTCTCTGTCGCCGTCCTCTTCTCCCCTTGTCCATCAAAAACCTCGCGCGGCTACAGGTGAACAGATTCTTGGGAATCTGTGCACGGATCTGGACGCGGATTCCCAAGAGCCCGCCAGGCGTTGTAACGTGGTTTAGAAAAGAGGGAACATCAACACCCTGGCCGACCGGAAGTGACAGACACTTGTTGTGAAGATGATATCTCACTGAACCTTCACATAGCGTACAGTCTAAAAATATTGCACATAGCAGCAAAGTATTACCCAATCCATTTACTGACAAAAACAGGCTCAGATAAATATTTTGGAGTCACTGGACAAAAATGTTTGTCTAACATCAGATCTAACATCTCGCTATGTCTCGAAACAAGCACTCCAATTAGCCCGGTATTGAACCTGATATCTGTTAACAGTATGGGTGCATCCCTTCAGGAAGGGACTTATTCTGTTTTGACAGACAGATAATGGCCAACCTACGTCACCACGGATCAGCACACAATGATGCTGAAGATGAGCTGCTGAAATGTTTATGAGCTGAAAGGCTGCCTGCCAGCCCACCAAGCAAGCCTGGCTCAGCCCCTAGAACGCTCCCTCATTAAAGATGGATGGTTTCTTTTCACGGAGGTGTCAGCTGCTTCCCTATCTCTAGTGTCATTTAGCTTCTGTTGTAGTAGCTGCCCTGCCGGGGTACATAGGTAATGCCGTGTAACTACAGGACAGAAAAGATAACGGATATGCAGGCATGCATGGACATCCACACGCACACACACACGCCTTAATTGTTTGCACCCTGACTAATGTGGATGAAAATATGATATGATATATACCGTATGTGATAGCACTTAACTCACTTAACTCTAAGACCTGCAGTGTTTTAGCGGTCCTTAAACGTAACCTCTCTGTAAACATTAGGGTTGGGTAGCGTTGTCACTTCTAAATGAACCCTTGGCCATACACCCACGAGAGCCACAAGATGGAGCATTAATACAACTTCACTCCGAAACAATGAGTTCTGCATGTACCTTTAAGCATTCACCGTTTTGATTTGTGAAGACGCTGGGTACCACTAACGACCCGCGGATTCTCTGGAGCGCCGTTAAAGGCTGTATCAGAAACACAGCAATTTCCCATTCCGCTCGTCTCAATAAAACTAGACTAGGCCAAATTAATGTTTATGAGGCTACTCTAAACTCTTTGGAGCAAAATTTTCAGAGGATAAGTTGAATCCAAATTGAATCCATTAAAATAAAATTAAACTCTCTCTTAAGAGCTAGAGCAGAATTTCTGATTCACAGATCCAGAAGAAATTGTTGAAGAAATTTCAGTGGATCCAGACCAAACCGCCTCTTAGCCTTAAGCCTACAAAAATGTGAGAAGCATGCTAGCATCGCATCTATTTGCTCTGGCCAGAAAGTTTTGTCTGACACTAACGAGATAAACTCATTTTATTCTAAACTGCATGCTTCTGAAATTTCCTTTGACAAAGCGAAGTGTGATAACTTTTTACAAAGCGTTACACTTCCCATCCTCTCTTTAGATGAGTCCAGTGATTTAGGGGGCCCCGATCACACTGACTGAACTATAGAAAGCTATTGCGGGGATCAATAGGACTAAATCAATGGGATGGTATTCCCCCAGAATGCTATTCCACTTTTTGGGATCTGTTAGGTCAGTTTCTATTGGATATGATTAACTGTTCTATTATAGACCCTTCTCCATCCTTACTACCGAGGTCAAAGCGTTTGCTTGTGTCTTGGCATCCCGTCTTGAGCCTTATATGACCAACTTGGTTTACTGTGACCAGACAGGTGTTATTAAGTCACTTTTTGACCTTTTTCCTCCTTTCTTTCTTTTTTTTGTCATCTGAACACACATATACACACAGTGTATTATATGGAGATCTATTTGTGGAGGTTGGGGGTGGGTGTCGCCATTAGTGTTATTTTTGTTCTGTTTATTAAATGTTATGTTTACTATTAAAGTGAATTTTGTCCATTTATCAATGCATATCTTGAATTTCAATACACATTTGACCACAAAAAAGTAATGGGCTGTGTTGAATTTATCACATTTTTCCTCTAATGGCGATAACCAGGGAAAGAACCTGACCATGGTGGCAATTGTATTCAGATTTTCACAAATCAGCCTAAATTCTCAGCAGTCTGAGTAGTCCTTAGTTGTGACTGAAGATTAAGCTGGGTACCTGCTAAAGTAGCCACTAAAATTGACAAATGCCAAACAGCCAAATTGTACAAGCATTTGGCTAGTGGATAGTGTTAATTTCAAGCCCTGGTGATTGTGCGCTCAATTTAAACCTGATTAGATGATTAGTAGCACTCAGCTGGATTCTTCTTCCTACCTCCCTACCTCCCTAGCCTCAGGTTTCTCCCTAACTTCGGATAATAAAGCCGGCTTTCCCCTAAGGGGATGTAGATCACTGTATGTGTGGCGAGAGAGAGAGAGAGAGAGAGAGAGAGAGAGAGAGAGAGAGAGAGAGAGAGAGAGAGAGAGAGAGAGAGAGAGAGAGAGAGAGAGAGAGAGAGACAGAGAGAGAGAGAGAGAGAGAGAGATAGAGAGAGAGAGAGACAGACATAGAGAGAGAGAGAGACAGACATAAAGAGAGAGAGAGAGATAGACATAGAGAGAGAGAGATACTGACATAAAGAGAGAGAGAGAGAGAGCCATAGAGAGAGAGAGAGATACTGACATAAAGAGAGAGAGAGAGAGAG
>OMKK01003278.1:7099-18000 GCA_900302305.1 Polymixia japonica | reverse complement strand
CACACACATACACAAACACACACACACACACACACACACACACACACACACACACACACACACACACACACGATGCACTGTTAAGTACTCTTTCACACACACAAACACACAATTGTGCAGTTACCTCTGCTCTCTCTTTCTAGCATACACAAGCACACATGTACACACACGTGTGCATGCGCGCGCACACACACACACACACACACACACACACAAAACAACTGCTTACGTGCTTATGTGCAAAGAACCACAGGTGGGCAGCACTGATGTGATGACTGTTATTGTACAGAGAGTAAAAGAAACCAAAAGAGAAACCGAGAAAGAAGGATGTAAAAAAAAAAAGATAAAGGAGCTTTTAATGGTATTGAATTGGCCGAAGCCTATTACTAATGGAGAGGCCATTAATCTCCCAGTGCTGGCCTTGCCAATGCTGAGTAGTGTGTGTGTGTGTGTGTGTGAGATTCTGCACTTGTGCCTGGTCCTTGTTATTCAGAGCCTGTCCTTGCCTAGGTCCAGGAAAACACCAGGGAGCATGGGAACAGGACACTGTGTTACACCAGCACCCTGGACACAACAATGTCCTAAGCAAAATCTCCCTCCAACAATTGCTCTGCGTTCTATGGAAGTGGGGTCCTATTGTAAAGTGATCACTGGCGATGAATGATGAGATCAAAAGCAGCCCAACTGGTGTGAACCCATACATCTGTTGCCCTACTACTGCACATGCAACAGAGGGGCTGAACACAAGCATAGTCTTATGCAGAACTATGGCACAGACTACAGTATCTTTATATTTGCTGTCAGACTCGGCACATTCCCCTGCTAACTATAACTACTATATGATGCTAAAGAAGTCAAATCTTTTCATTGCTTAAAGGAATACACCGACTTTCCAGGAAATTCACCCTTTGGACATCTTACCAGTTATGTGGTGAGAACACAGACACCATCTATTCATCTTCAGTAGATTGTTTGCTCCCGTAACCAATGCTAACACTTTAGCATGCATCATGTTAAGTATTGTGCACAATTTACATTATCCCAAACATGATAAAATGAGAACTTTATGCAACTCTGTTGCTGAAACTGAATGTTTCGCTATTTTTAATGACACATGGCTCAACGTGGCATGACTGTTCAGGAGATTGGTAAAATAATACAAAATATTATTCTTGGAACTACTTAGATGACGTGCTAGCTTCCGGTGTAAACGAAAGGCAGGTAGTAAGAATTTATTATCTCCTGAGCAATCATGCTAGGTTGAGCCACGTGAGCAAGCGTATTCTTTGACACCAAAAATAGCACTGAGTTTTATTGACACACTCTTTACTGCGCCTCACGCCCCTTTTTGGCGCAAGCAATGTCATGGCGAGACAGGAAATTATGAAATGGCTGCAGCCGAGAGAGAAATCCACTAGCGGCCAAAGAAATTGCGTTAGCGCAGTGACAATTTTGTCCAGAAAATAAACAAATAGTAAAATTATGAGCAACCATCAACTTCCACGATCACAAATTTTGCATTCAGCATCAGTTTCAGTCTGTCTCTGACTCAATGTGCCCCTTAGCATATTTTTTGTCAATGTCAACTATACTATGAGGAATAGCAATAATATGGGCGTCTTACTTAGCCCTTGCTTCACACAAGGATTTAAGTTGAACTATATAAATGGTTTCTGTATGTACTCAATAGGTTGTGTACAATAGGTAGTTCAGAAATTTGCAAAGCAAAACACAAACATGTTTATCCAAAATACGCACTCCATACAACTGATAGTGCTTCTGGTGATCTATATCTACATATATACTTCTTCTCCTCTGTCCTCTCGCCACTCTTCATGAGCTCGCTCTTCTTCACACCAGAGGCAAGCTCTAAGGCAGCTTACACACAGTTTGTGAATGTCAGAGAATGTTCACTGCTACATTCTCGTTATGCATCCGTTCACTCATCCTCCCCTCCATCCGCGACGCGGTAGAGAGCCTGTAATTCCCCATGCCTGCCTCTCCTTTGTCCCTCCCTCCATCCAACCATTCCTGCTCCCAGCCTGCCTCTCTCGCTGCAACCCTCCCCCCTCCCCCAGTGTCCCATTGTGATGGCTTGGTTTAGCAGCCTCAGCCTCTCCTGCAGTATACAGCCCTGCCTGAGTGTGCAGTCTGAGCCAAACGCAGCACAGCCTCCCATATGGGCTCAGGGGAGGGACAGGGAAGGGCTTTGAAGCTACAGGCCCAGCCAAGAAAACAAGACAACACTGAGTCCACTCCTCTTCTACAGGCTGTGGGAATCAGAATGGCCACCAAAATGTGTTCGTTTTGGAAGTGAAACGCACTTCGCCGTGACTGTTCTCTCTCCCCGGTCCTATCTCAAACCCTCACGGTCCTCTCTCCCATCCCTTCGTAAATGTAAGGTAACGTAAACAACTGAAATGTGAGTGGGAAACCTGCTGACACACTGTTATCTGATGAACCGGATGGTAATAACGACATGCACAGCTGTGGCGGATACATGGACGCATTCATCTGATTTGCAGCTTTTCTTAATCAACGTGAAACACAGTCAGGACCTGAGCACCCTGCTTACACCATCGCTTTGCTGAGCTAGCTTCTTGCACAGGGCCCCAACACACATAGGCTAATGCAAAGTTTTAATGTGACACGGTCATAAAGTCTATATTCTGATGCCATGATTGTTGTATTCAATACACCTTTGCTTTTTGTTCATTTTCCAAGAAATGGACCTACAGTAGACAATGCATTTTGAAGTGATCTTCCACAAAGTATGGATCTTCTATTCTCAATCAATTTAATAATAGCTTGTTCCAGATGTACATCTATCTATCTATCTATCTATCTATCTATCTATCTATCTATCTATCTTAACCTCTCATCAACCTACAGCAGCATCACAAAGAGGTCAAAGTGAAAAGTGTAATGAAGAAATTTAACGTTGTTTAACTGAGAATTTTTTCAATATTCCTACAGACCTAAAGGCTGAAGGCAGGTATCATATCATGACTCCAATCTTAATTGTGAGCTCATTTAGAGAGAATGCTGTGATCTGAGGTAGATTTTCAACACTCATTCGTCTGAATAATGTCCTCCTAAATACTTAGATGGCTTCTGAATTGCTACAATGTTTGATCCATGGTGACTTTTAATTCTCTTTACAGATGTGCTGCGTATCCAAAGAGGTTGGGCTGGAATCTATCACAGCTTAAAGACACACACTCAACTGGCTGCAGAGACAAATTAAAGCTACACGTACATCAGATCAAATCCATTTATGTAACGTCTCACTCTGCAGAGCATACTGCTGGGTTTGCCCACAGTGGTAAGCAGTATTGCAGTCTAGGGGAAACAAACTTTCATGCAGCAAGATTTTATTTTTGTTGATCAATGTTGTACAATCAAACATGATATGGCTTAGGTATTACCAGGCATGATATAATAGAGTTTAGTGCATGAAGCCTTTAGATTTAAAGCTCTAAATAGGGTTCAGCAAAGTAGTCCTGGGAATTATTACGCAGCATAACAACAAGATGCACGGTAATGCCAACAGTTACAATCATAACAGCATTTGAATCCAATTTTAAAAGCATGTTTCTTGATTTTAGGACAGTGTAATTGAAGAAAAAAAAAGCTAGAACACTGTCAGTGGGCTTTTGGTAAACAAAAACGCAATGTTATGACACAATTATCTGAGCCAAATTATACTTCACTGATGCAGAGGAACACTCAGGCATGTACATGTGCACGCACACACACACACATACACAAACCTTCAACCAGACAAACCAGTCAGTGCTAGTGTGGGTGTTATGTATTTTACCATTCAATCAACATGGATGCTCCTTCAGTTCCTTGCATAGGAATGCTTTTAGCCATTCCTGAGAGGTTACTATTCCTTCCTTCCTTCCATCCTTCCTTCCTTCCCTCCTTCCCTCCATCCTTTCTTCCTTCCTTTCTTCCTTCCATCTTTCTTCTCTTCCTTTCATTCTTTCTCACCTCCTTCTGGCCTTCATGCCTTCTTACCTCTTCACTATTAGGAGTAATACGCAATGACCATTTTAGGACAAAATAGAAGCATACCATCAACCAAGCTACTGCTAGGTGAGACACTCCCTCAACAAATAGTGTCTTGAGCACATAAAGTATTACAAAAATCTGATTATTTGATTTTCCTTGCCACAGTTCCACCCATTCCTCATTCTTCCATCCTTTTCTCCTTCCATCATTCCTTTTTACCGTTCTTCTTATGTCATTTACCATAGCAGAATTGTTTTCATATTTTTGTATTTCATATTAAGTTCATGATTATTACACAACTCGTTGTCAAAATATTCAAACAGGACCAAACTAGAAGAGAGGAGGGAGCAGTACAGCTGGGGTGATCAGGCAATGCTATAGCATCCTAAACTTCTTACTCCCTGGCTGCTTAATTATGTCCTACTAATGAGCACCGTCTCATCACCATAACAAACCAAAAATGACATCATCCATCATACGGCAAAAAGATGAGGGGGTATAAATAATTGATAATCGGGCACTGTTTTGGAAAACACAGTCTGTTCATTTACATCTCAGATTCAGCCTCCAAAAAAATCTCATCACTATGGCAATAATTGGATAGGTATAAAATGCTCAGTTATGCTTTGTCTGGTTCTGCTTCTTGTCTTTAAAAATAAGTTGAAATAGAATTAAAGCATGGCGAAAATTGCCTTTATGTTAGGTCAATTAGAAACATAATGTCTTACCATTCATGATAGTTCAAAGATTCTCCTCATTTCTAATCCCTAGGTTAGGTTTAAATGAAGGCCATTACTGCTACTAGCAAGGGTGGGTGTGTTAGGTGTGTAGGGGTGTTAGTTTCATTAGTTGTAGGTATCTTCCAGGCCCTACCACATTCAAGAATGATATAAAATACAGGAAACCATTCCTTTCTACAGTGTAAATTCACTTCACTCGTGTTTACAACTCACTCTTTGATGTTTATCCCCTCGCATACAGTCCTCCTCACTTTCTCTTTTAATTTCCTCTTTCTTTGAAAAAATGACATTACTAATTCATTGCGGTTATAGTTCCATCATCACATCTTTAGGCTATACGTTGTGCCTGTTACATAAGATTAGTATTATGACAATGATCCTACATGCCTAAGTCTGAAACAAAGGCCTAGCCTGCTGCAAGATAACAGCATGCTACTGGCCATTTCCATGATTGTCCATTGGGTAAACAGGAGGCCTACCTCAAAATCGATATCAGTGATTAACAGATGTTTTGTCTAAACCCGCAGTTAATTGTTTAGATTAGTGTAGAAACTATCGCTGTTCACTGAAATGCTAACAGTCTGTATTTTAGCAGGTGAACCAAATTTGCTGCAAGCTTGTTGACATCATGAAGATAATAATGATGAGGATGATGACAAAGAATATTATGATCAATAGGAGGAGCGAGAGAAAGGTAAAACTCTGTACCAGGAGAGATGACTCTTTTCAGCCACTGCAGATTCAGTCATAAAAAGCGTTGTTTAATTGTTAAGTGTGTTCCCTGCAGCACTTTCACAAGCATGTGGAAGCCTGCTCCTGAATAATTCAGCACACAAGGTCACAGTGCTGAAACCTCTCTCTTTTCTGCATGGAACACAGTTACGACACATTGCAATCTTCTCCGACTTCATTGCACTGCACATCCCTAGTTAATCCGTTTATGACAATAGGCATGTGCCATAAAAATATAGGCTAGACTAACAAAAAAAGAAAAAAAAGAAAATTGAGAAATATGAATGTAATAAATACCAAATGTTTATGTTGACATAGAAATTCATGTGAAGTGAAATATCTTATTTATTCCTAGGAGCCTCTTTATACTTCACATGTGCAATCAGAATAATAAAGAAATCAGATTTACAGTCTAACAAAGCTCTCTTTCCCATTATTTGTTCTTCAAACAAAGCAATTTCCTAGGATATTACCCTCCTCGGTGGAATTTTGCCAAGATGTCCTGGGAAAGTATGTAGGCCTACCTAGATTAGGGTGAATCTCATACACAATGGAGTGCATGTTTACGTATTCTGTCTCATCCCTTCTGCAGTATAAGTAGGACCCCTTCGGAAGAGGGGGATTTTTTTTCTCTCTCAAACGCAGTTCATCCAGTTTCGGTTACCTTTTGATGACGGAGACATTAAAGTCGCACCCTGCCAGAATATTTTCTATCTAGAAAGCACGCAAACTTTCCTTTAATTTAAAGCACAACTACGAGCCCCGGTCTTATCGCCATAATTGAAGACAATAACCTTGCCAATCCACGAATGACCATTAAGTCCATCTATTTATTTTAGAATATGACTACATTCAGGATAATATAATTATTCAAGGGTATGCCTTCATCCTGATATAGCCTAGTAAGATACAGTAGGTGAAGTAAAGTCTGCATAATGCACAAGGTGCGCAGCTGACTTTTGTGGGGGAGGCGGGGTGGTAAAACCCTGAACCGAATTCGAACGTAAATAACAACTATTTTTTGCTTATCATTACAGACAAACTAAAGGCTCTATTAGTAAGGCTCATGTTATGAACAGCATCGCTCAGTCAGGCATCCATTTGCACCACTCCTACACTCCTACTCAAACATGCATACCGTCAGGCTTCATAACATCCTATCATGCAACTGTGCTCTTTGACTGGTCAGAATGGCACATAAAAAAATGTGCTTTAGTAAAACACAGGAGATATTGGTATAGATTTGAATAAACAAATTAGACAAAGTGAAAGAGTCAACACACCAGTTTGACAGCCTACATCAAAATGCATGCTATTCTGAATGTTCTTAGGGTATAATTAACATTTACAGAGAGACTAATAATAGAGCTGATTTTTCAGATTTTTTTTTTGCAGAACCGGATGACTGGTAGGGGTCGAGAACGCGTCAAGACTATTCCACGACATTTAAAAAAAAAAAAAAAAAAAAAAACATCCTACACTGTTCTAGCCTTAAAATAACATGCGCGGCAGTGGACTTATCCAAACGGGGTTGTTATTGTCGCTGTCCCTTTCCGAAGTGGCATCGCTATTAGTGGACTTCATTAACCTTCGTTCCAATCAATATTCATCACCCCACCCTCCATCAGGTTCCCGCATCGCGTCCACATCAACCAGCCCACCGACCTACCATTCCGTGCCCAGCTGATGACGATCCGAGTCCGGTAACAGTCCTGCTCAAAACATTCCGACGGGAAACATTTCGGTGACCTTGGTCGGGGCTGAATATAGACGTTGAGATGGAAGAGGATCATAAACCGAAAACAGCGACGATGAAACAAAAACCAGGAACGATAGAACCGAGGTTTGCTGATGCTGAATCACTCCCCGCTTCACCACCTTGCAACCATTGTGCTGCAAGATGCTGGCTGTACCATCGTGGACCTACCAGAGGCGAGGGAGGGAGAAAAAAAATAGGAAGGGGGTTAGGGAAATATGTTGCTATAGCAACCGAAAGGGAGCATATCTGACGTCAAAGCCCTGGAAGAGAGATGGGGCTAGATCACATCGAGGCCCTCTTCTAGAAGGGAGGGGTGTATCAGGAGAAGTCTCCCACTAATCCGATCCTGCACAGTCCTGCCAGTGCGCACATGACCACCGACTGTTAACAGAGGTGGGCATTATAAGTTGAGACTCTCTCTCTCTCTCTCTCTCTCTCTCTCTCTCTCTCTCTGCATTACCCGCATTTAAATCACCCGAACTGATTGTGGGAGAAACAACATCTGCAACACAAACACGCACATAATCAGATAATGTGTTGGCACTTTAATGAGCACCCGATTGAGCAATGGACATATCCCAAGTGATCCACTTCCTCTATAAAATAACTAAAAAGCTGAACTGTTTAGCTTATGAAGAAAACGACTCATAACCATAAACAACCATTTGCAAATATTTTAAAGGTTTTTTTTTTTTTTAAACAACAAAAACAAACGACATTTTCAACATTTTCAACTTTTTCCTAAATCTTGGGGCGCAAGTGTAAACGCCACCAGATCGTTACACGTGGTTAATATGTTAATATGCCCTCATACACACAAATAAAGATCAAGAAGAAGCTTGATTCGCAACGTTTGATTCGCAACGCTTTAACAATCAAATCAAAGCAAAGATTGTACTTATACAATACATTAAAACAACTTTAAACAAAAAGGCACCACAAAGGTACAAGAATAAAAATAGCACATAAAAGACTATGATAAAAAGAGAGAAGGAATAATATGATAGTAAAACTATCAGATAAAATACATCACATAAAAGCACAAAAAACAAGTCTATAAAAATAGCAACCACACATTAGACTTAACGCTCCTTGGAGCATTGGCTACTCATGATCAATATCTTCTCTAATTTTGCATCGAGACATATAGCTCTGAATTAACGATTCAATCACAATGTCGCCTACCTCCACACGCATTCACGTATGCACACAAACAGGTTGTCTGGTAAAGTAAACATTTTAGGTTATAGCTTTCAAAAAGACGGATGACATGACATAAAAGCAAAGGCTTAAATACCAACTCGTGCAATGGCATCTTAATCTCTTAAACTTTTAAACAAATTATGTCAGATATTGTTAATAACCAATAATGTAATGTTTTTTTGTGTACTCAAGAAAATATTAAATTCACTAAAGAATAAACCACTGGTTATTTAATCAAATAACCAATCAAGTCGTATCATTCTGCTCCATGGCTGCTTTTACATCAATTATCCATATTAGCACTGATATGCACACGTAGGCCTAAACAATACAGGGTGATATCCCAATTATCATCAGCAACGATTTATAAAACTGCATGCAATGATGTCTAACAACCACTAGATGGCAAAGACCGAGCAAGAAATGGGCAGCTGTGTGCCCACACCACTCCACACTGCACGGAAGGAAGTACTCAGCAGTGAATTGCTTCCTGACTGTTTGGATGAGAGATCTGCCGCCTGACTCCTAAACAACAAACACCCTTTGATGTGGTACACTTTCAAATTAAACTCAACAGATATTACATTTCTACTCGGGTTGAAAGTTGGGAGCTGAATAGACCCTAAATAATACATAGCGTAATTCATACTTGTCTGGTCGGAAGTGTGCGATTACATCACACTATCATTTCTTCAACTAGATTATATTAAGTAAATACATGCAATGTTACCAGGATCAATGTAAGAAGTAAAACCTTTACTGGGCAATACCTTCGCGCATCAGTCACTTTTCCCCAGCATATATGTATGAAGTAAGGGTGTATAGGGCAGACACGATATAATGTTTGCAATGCATTCGGTTACCCTGGTGGAAGCTTTTCTAGTCGAAACGCGTCGGTTTTAACATTAATAAAGGTTGAATTCAGCAACATTTTCTATACATGTAGGGCAGACAGCCACCTAGGAAGCCATGTGACCCCCCCACACACACACACACACACACACACACACACCTTCATACCCCTTGAATATTTGCCCTATTTTTATTCTATTAACACGCAAAGACAGAGGTCTCCGCCGGTTACAGGTTTGAAGCCCACTACTGCGAGGTAGAGACACAGACACAGAAATATTTCAGATCAATAGTCGTGCCTCTATGATAAATACAGGACCATTTCTCAGTATGTTTTCCTCCCAGTTGTGGGTTACTATAGAGACACCTCTTCGTTATATGACGGTCCCCCAGCAGAGAGCCAATGAGCGGTGGGAGTAAAGGTGTCTGGTTACTCCCAGTCAGCCCACGCTAGATGGGCAAAGGGAGGGGTTAAACTGCTCTTCAGCAATAATGGTAACTTGGCTGCAACAGAGGAGAGGAAAGGCTAGTCGTGGCTAAAACACTACTTCAAGTAAGAATTTCCAACAAAGAGTTTAATTAATTGCGGCCGCGCTAATACCACACATGCGTTTTTCCATGATAATTCACCCCTAGCGGATTGATATAGCAGAATACGGTCTCGGAAGGTAAACCTGTTGCTTGTTCGACGTAGTCTAGAACTCCAAGATGTTCCATTGTGGACGGGATGGCGTTGGGTCTCGTTTGTCTGCGCATTCGTAGTACGGACATTCCCTCTTCAAGCTGTTTTTTAACCTAACTTGCCTGGTAAGTTTACTTTGAACCGTTTCTGAGAAGTGTAATTTAAACAACTTTGCAGTAGTTCTAACTTGGAAGTTTATTGAAACTGCTGCCAACGCATCAGTCTACCAACTCGCAGGGAAAGCTGGTGTTATCTCCACTCCTGCAGGGCTGAACGCTGATGACTCCCTTTATATCGCAAACGAGGAAGACAGGTTATAGAATAAGACTGTTGATAAATAATGCAATTTTAAACCTCGTTTGTCTCAATATGTAAATATCGCGTGGTGTAATATTAAGATTAGATTGCAACAATTTACAGTTGATGTAAGGTTTAACCCAACCATCGACTGTATTCAAACTTTTAGTATATGGGAGGTGATACGAGCAATACAAACATCATAGGATCTGAGAGTGCTTTCAAGTTCATCAATCTTAACTCTATAATTTGGGGAAAAAGCGTGCAATAACATTTTCAATGGTTATTTGCTCCTCCGTCACACGCCTTACAAATCTTAGGGCAATTTTCAAGCATACCAACACTGACTGAAGGTTTTATGGGGGTTGTAAGAGGGCAGCTTGTATTCTCTCTCACCCTCCCCCTTCATTACCATAGAAAAGTATTAAAGTTATTTAGAGTCAAGGGTCAGTCCGGTTTTGAATATGTGACATTTGAGGCTAAAGAAGAAGGTGGGGGAGATGACATAAATGAGGAACATGAACAACTCATCTGGACTGCCTAGGATGGAGATTGTGTGTGTGTGTGTGTGTGTGTGTGTGTGTGTGTGTACATTCAGGAAAAAGGGGGGGAGAGA